>JAFLJL010008093.1:0-12867 GCA_018398815.1 Conus ventricosus | reverse complement strand
CACATTTACAGTTTTAAAAGATTAGTTTGTGGGAGGGTCCCGTCGGAAAATCATTTAAATTAAAACCCCAAAAGAAAAAAAAGGGGGGGCGGGGAAAGTTGAGAAATGTGATAACCTGCACATTGTTTGGAAATAAAAATACGTTACTAAAAATAATGTCGCGTGGGCCAGAAGAATCAGGAGTTACTTTAGCCCCTGTAAGGTGTATAACCTAGAATTAAAAGACCTTGCAGATGTTGGGGACTTTGAACAAAATGGTGAGATAGGCGCTTTGTATGGTTTTGAGTACACTAAAGATGGTGATTTAAACGCAAAGAGGTTGGCGACAGCAAAAAGTTTCCTAAACTAGAACAACTGCGCAATCTTAGAGGCAAATAATGTTGGCCAGTATGAATATAAAATAGTTCGAAAGCCTGACCTCAAATGGCACTTAGAACCATATTTAGAATGGGACATAAAATTTGAATTCAAAGCCCATTTACATATTTTACCCGTCAAAAAAGTTTCAGAAAAGCATTCAACTCTGGCCCTTTACATGTAAGTCTATTGCCGGACGACAATAGTCAGAAAGAAATTGAAATAACGCCGTATGGGAAAAAACAGTACATCCTCCACAGAAAAGAAACAGTTGTAAAAAAAGCTTCTACAAAATTACATTTTCTTTCCAAGCAAAAATTAGGAGACACGTTCACAATGATATTTGAAATTTCTGTCTTTAAAGATGTGGAGAGGGTGGGGTTGTGGGCGTTAGTGACGTCCTTATAAAAGGAATTAATATTAGCTGGCAAAACTTAGACGTTAAACGCCTTAACGTTACCATCGTCTTTTCTTCACAATGGTGAGGATATTAAGAATCATAACAACAAGCAACAAAATCAATGTTGACTTAAATAGAAACAATCTTACAGAACTAAATTGGATTAATCTTACACATTTAGGCCTCATAAGGGTTTTATTATACTGAACAAGTTTTGACAGAGGAGTATGATAAAAATAATAACTGGATTAGGATTAAATTCTGGTAATAAAACTATGGAGCAGTTTAACTTTATGATAAAATCCCTTTGTTCAATGTTTTGTGGGCTGACTGGTGTGAAAAAACAATATTTGTCCTAGACTTATTACCAAAACAGTTTATCGCTATAATTTTGACAGATTGTGATTTTCTGTCCAACATTAAAAGGAACAATGCATATCGATGATCGAAGGTTGATAGGGGGCAACAATGACGTATATTTAGTTAAATCCTAGCACTAAACTGCAGGAGTGTTTAGAATACTTTTATAAAGTGTTTGACGAACGCAGACACTCTTTAATATAGATGGACTGTTCGGACAGAAAAAGATCTAGTTAAAAAGAGAAACGCTTTGTCAAAGCTGGCCCTTTCAGCGGAAGACATGAAGGGATAAGTGTGAGGATTTTATGATCAAAAAATATAACTCAGTTTAAAGACTTTAGAGAGCAGTTGAGATGGTAGTTTTAATTCCATGAAAGACGAGACTCATTTGACGAATGTCTGCGTCGAAATGTGTTAATTGAAAATGACAGAAAAAACTCAGATTTAATCAAAACAGAAATCTGAAAAAGTTTAGTAAATTAGTATTGAAAACAGACAAATCATACACAGTTTGTTTGTTGTAGATAATCGTTATTTTTTGGTATTGATGTCTACTTGACAGAGAACAGGGATATGAAAGGCAGCTTTTAGACACTTTCGCCCCAAAAAAAATGGTGATCGCGGAAGTGAGTTTAGGAACAGACATTTCCCTGTTCTCTCTTTCACCTTTCAACCGGTGAGGTGGTTGAAGATGGCATGGTGTGGGGACACACCGGGTTGTGTTAGCCCCTACAGTAAAGGATCCAGGGAGAGGAGTCGGAACTTGTAATCCCTCCAGGGACAGGAGAAGTCGGGGAGTGGAGTTGAACTCTTCATTTCTCAGTGTCAGGAGCACTCCAGGAAGAGGAGTCGGAATCATATATCCAGTGATGGGAGAAATCAAGGGGCGTACGCTGTCTGAGAGAGACAGTGAATATGACAGGCGATCGAGTCTTAATTCTGATGCAGGGCATTAGCATCAAGGAAGTGAAGAATTATTTATTCTCCTGTGTCTGGATTTTGGGATAATGTAATGTGAAGGCCATGACTTTATATATCTTGAATGAATTAGTTTATCTCTCAATGAAACAAGAGATACATGTATGAATAATGTGTTATAAATTGTTGGACGTGATTTAGGTATTAGGTTTTCACGAAGGAGAGGGGGAAAGAAAAAAAAATTCAGTAGTGCGCCTTTTGGTTGATGATAGATTGCGTGTGCGTATGGACGTAAATGCTTGTCATGAATGCGCGGTGCGCAAAGTGACAGTGGACAGTGGTGACCCCGACGTAGCTGCCTTTTGTTACCCTGAAAAAAAAGAAAGATTTCTATTTGTGCCTTGGGGCCTGGAAAGATTTTGATTAGTACCCCAGAGAAAGATTTGTATTTGTATACCTCGGGGCTTGAAGATAAAAGATTTTGCTTTGTACCCTCAGGGTTTGGTGTAAGGAAAAAAAAAAAAAAAAGAAAGTTTTTAATTATTTATTGTGATTTGCAATTTTTTTTTTCTGTTTATGTGTGTGAGGTGAGTTTATTTTTTCAGGTGCGAGTGAGGAATTCTCTTTATTTCTGACTCTGAGTTTTGCCAGTGTTTTTCGTTTGTTTTCGTTGATTCCTTATTTTGGCCTTTTTCCCGATTCGGTGAGCCCACGCTTCTCGTACATTGAGCGGTTAGTTCAAGAGTGGGAGCAGCGTGATCGCCCTTTATTAGGTTTAATTTGTTTGTTTTTTTCTTTCTCTGCTTGTCCTCTCGTTTCATTTTTAAATAGTCTTTTTCCTAGAGTTGTGACGATCCTGTCTCCTTCAACAGGACAGGGTCAGAGGTTCGACAAAGTGGGGTACGGGGAAAAACTCCTAATAAATTTCTTTATTGTTTTTTTTTTTTTTTTTGGTGTTGTGATTCTTCTTTGCGTTTGGGTTGAATGTGCATTATTGATTGATTGATTAGTATTTGTTATTCATTATTGCAGGGTGGTGTTACTGTGCATGTATTTTGTTTTCCCCGTCGCAGTTTCACGGGAGACAGTGACCATAGGGTGCTGTCTGAGGGCTTCTTTTGCGTTCTTGATTTCATTTCTCACTGTTCCGATCCTGTGTTCCTTTCAGTTCCTTTTCACCCTTTTTCAAAACTCTTAAAACCTTCTCCTCAAATAAGCTCCTATCTAGTTTTATTTCTACATTTTATCTTTTAGGTAGGAATTCGTAGTTTGGGTTTTCTGCCCTCTTTTTAAGTGTTTGAGCTTCCATTTGTTTGTAATTTATATTCATTTTTTTGTATAAGGCGATACATTTGTTTTGTAAATTCATTTGAAATTACGTAAGAAGAAACACTGACAAACAAGAACATTTAAGAACTTGAACTTTATTAAAGAATTTATTTCCAGAACTTTAGTTATAGTGTTTTTTTCCTTTCTTAGGAAAAACAGATTAGCATTGAACTTCAATTTTTTTTTAAAATTCCAATATCTGATAGCAGTTTGCAAAATTATTTTGGAAAAATACATTCTTGTGTTTCAGATTCTACCTTGTTTTAGTAAGCTGTTTTCGTTTACACAGGAAATTGAAATTCTTTATTTGTATATATATATTACGTTTTGTGAAACATATAGCTCCATCATATATCGCCTTATTTTTTTTCAAATTAACCTTAGAAATTGTTTTGTGTTTGTATCTGTTGACGGGTTCATTATGGATGATTTTGATAAATATGTTCAACAAGCGGAACGCTTGGGTTTTGATGGAGAAAAACTTACTAACTATGTACAACAATGCATAGATAGGGCAGACAGGCTAAGAGAGAGAGAAGAAAATAGACTACAGAGGGAAATTGAAGTTGAAGAAAAAAGACTACAGAGGGAAGTTGAAGAAAATAGACTACAGAGGGAAGCTGAAGAAAAAAGACTACAGAGGGAAGCTAAATCTGAAGAAAAAAGACTACAGAGGGAATCTGAAATTGAAGAAAAAAGATTACAGAGGGAGCTGAAGAAAAAGACTACAGAGGGAAGCTGAAGCTGAAGAACCTCAATTTAAGTTGAGGCAGTTAGAACTAGAGACTGATGCTGAAATTAAAGGATTACAGGCATCGAGAGAACCTCCACCAGCTCCACCAGTCGGTTCCGCAAGCGCGCCTCAACCAAAAACGGCATATATTGCAAAGTTACCGCCTTTCGAGGAAAAAAACGGATGATATCGATAGTTTTCTTTTTCGATTTGAAAGTCACGCAACATCTTGTGGTTGGCCAAAGGAAAAGTGGACATTGGTATATTGCGTCGTGTTTAAGGGTAGCGCTTTGACACTGTACCACACACTCGCGGCGAAACAAAATTTAACTTGGGATCAGTTGAAAGAAGAACTCCTCAAGAAATTTCAATGTTCTGCTGATCGTTTTCGCGATCGCGCGAACGTTTCCGTTCTGTGCGCCCTGACAAAGGAGAATCATTTCCGTCGTTTCTGATCCGTATGAGTCATTGTTTGGATCGATGGATCGATTTATCAAAAACGAACAAAACTTTTCAATCACTGCGAGATCTCCTTTTTAGAGAGCAACTTTTCCAGAGCGTGAGCAAAGATCTGGCCACTTTCCTTAAAGAAAGGCAATTTGAAAGCGTTGAGGAAATGTGTCAGATGGCTGATCAGTATTGTATCGCTCACCCAGATAAGGGCGTGGCTAGGAAAGGGGAATTTTCCATCTTTGAGTCTCATTGCGTCATGTACTATCCCATCGGGACAGGGATATTACAGAAAAGGAAATCGTGGGTCATTTCTGGGTCCTCAAGGATATACTATCCTAGGAACGGACAGGGATCTTTCCGCGGTTCGAGTGACTTTCGTCAGTACCAGTACTCACCGCCGGAAAAACCTGTTGCTCCTCAGCAAACGTTCCGAGGTCGTGGACAACGACCACCGCATAGACCTTTTGGGCCAGTTCGTGGACAGAACAGAAGTTCACAAAGTCAGTCAGCTGCTGAGCAGACAATGCGATGTTTCTTTTGTGATTGCAAGTTCCATTTGAAAAAGAATTGCCCTTTCAAACCAAATGATTCAAAATCCGCATTAGTCTCCACTGATTGTGAAGAAGGCCTTGTTTTGGACCAGATCAATCGGTTGATGGACTGGTGTTAGAAAACGGACCATCAACGGATTGCAGGCTTCGGTTTTGCGAGACACTGGGTGCACCACCGCTGGTGTAAGAAAATCTTTCGTGCTTCAAAACCAGTATCTCAACACTGTCCAAAAGTGTAGGTCGTTTGGAGGCAAGATTGAAACGTTTCGCTGGCGAAAATTTCGGTCGATACACCGTACTACTCCGGATTTCTCACCGCTGTGTTTCGATAACACCAGTCTGCGACTTGATCTTGGGCAATTTGCCAGGTGTCGCTACAGTACATGGTGGTGCTGGAGGATCGTTCGTTCCTTGTCTTGTGAGTAAAAGGCCCGACATCATAGAGCGGGGAAAAAGGCTACAAACCCGCAAAAAAGTCTAAAAAACTGGATAAAACCCCGGGTTTAAACCCGGGATGACTAAAAAAATGGGGAAAAAAAAGACGAGACGTAAAGACAATACTTTCTGTCCCCTAAACGGGACTGTCATTGAAATCCCAAAGGCCCAAAACAAAAGTCCCATTTTGGACTCTGCATTCTCTTAAAAGGTGGGGTACCTGGACGGACAACAAACAAGTTGTGTTCCAAACCCACTTAGAGGGGGACTTTTATACACACGGCTTTTGTTGCATTTTTTGGGCTGGTAAAAGGGGAATAAAAAAGAAAAAAAAAGGGAAGAGTTCTTGTATTCTTTTTTTTGGCCCACGGTTTGTCAAAAAAAGGAGTTACAAAATTACTCCCGCTCATGTGACATCTGCCAAAAAAATTTTCAAAAAGGTGCGCCCCAGGGCCCCTTTGCACAAAAATCCCTCTCATTTCCGTTCCATTTCGGAAGGGGGGCTTTTAAATTTTTTGGGAAACCTTTCCCCTTTTTGTTTTTCCCCCGGAAATCGTATATTTTAAACCTTTGGTGGATACAGCGAAAAAGGTATCAAAAAGCGATTCCACTAAAGGGAAATTTGATAAAAATGTCTGTCGCTGAACCCCAATTGGGGTTTTTTTTTTTCCAGGTGGGTCCCGGACGAAATTCTCTGGATTGGGGAAACGCAATTCATTTCCGATCTCAGGGAGAAAAAATTTACAGACTGTTGTCAACCCTCTTCCATTTCAACAACGCCATATTCCCAATCAAAATTGGCGGGTTGAACGTTTCAATGGAACTTTTAAAATCCATTTTGAAAAAAGGGTTTTGCAAGGCGGGGAACCCCCATAAATGGGATCGTTTCATCCCGGCTTTGCTTTTCCCCTACAGGGAATTCCCGAACGAAACGTGGGTTCTCCCTTTTGGCTTTTTTCGGACACTCACCAAGGGGTTTTTGGGTTACTGAGGGACACAATGGACGGAAAACGGAAATCCCTGCCCGTAAAGCTTTTTAAACCAATAGTTTATAAACTGCTTAATCGTTTGGGAAGGATGCATGTGGCTTGTAAAACAGTCAGCTGTTTAAAAAAAAAAAATGTGTAAAAGGGTTCTTTCAGGGGGGAAAAGGGAAAAGGCACTTTTCCTTCAGTGTAGGGGTTTAAAAAAGTCCTTGTACAAATCACTGATGAACATAACAAGCTTGTGTTATGTGGAAGGGTCCTTTTCGGTGGTCGAAAAACTTTTGCAGTTAATTTTTTAAGTCAAATTGGAAAACGTGAAAAGGGTATTTCCAGGTGAACTGTTGAAAAAGGGTATGTTGAAGTCCCCAATGTTGCCATCAACCAGTCAGTTAAAAGGGGATTTGCCCTATGTAAAACCCTGATGTAAAACATGAAGATTTTATCAGTGAGGGTTTTTGTCCCCATGTAACTTTTGGGAAGATCAAAGGTTTGTGAAAACAGCAATGTAGGGTTTTAAACATTACCAGTGCAGATGTTGTTTTTCCCCTTCCTACTCTGTCTATAAAAGGGTTTAAAACCCTTTGATGATGTGGTTCTAAAAAAAGGATTTGCCCCGAAAGTAAAACAGAACACCCTAAAAGACTTTTTAAAAGCTTTAGGATGTTTTTGGGACAGAAAACCCAGGTACAGTCACTGGTATTAAAACCCTTAGTATTCATTTTAATTTACTGAAAAAACCAGTGCAAACCAAACCAAAACCCCCTCCCTTTTTGAAAAAAAAGGGTTGTCGGGGAGAGAAATAAAAGTAATGCGGGTTTTAAAAGGGCATAGAGCCTTCTACGTTTTGGGTCCCAAGTCACCGTTGTTTTGGGTTTTGGACAAACCTAAAAGGGCTCGGTGCTTTTTCTCATCGATTACGGAAAAAAATAAGATAAATGTTTTTTGATGGGCCTACCCCCGGACATTGAAGAATTTCGGGGGCAGCTCTCAAAAGGGAAAATTATTTTGTGAAATTTTAAAACCTTGACAAAGGTTACTGGAAGTTTCCCATTGGTGAAGCTGAAAAGGAAAAAAGGCAGCATTTCAAAAAATTTTTGGTTTTTTTCCGTGGGGGAAAAATGCCATTCGGTTTAAAAAATTTTGCCCAGCTTTTTGCCAGAATGATGCGACCCCTTAAATCCTTGAATGGGGTTTGCGTAATTTTTTTTTGACGATATTTTTTTTGGGGGGGGGGTTTTGGCAAAAGTCAGGGGGAGTAAACCTCCTTTTTAATTTAAATTAGCTTTTTTTTTCCAGTTCGGGAATTTTTGGGTTTTTTTAAACTGCGAGCACCCAAAATTTTCGTGCCGGTTTTTAAAAAATCTCGATTTTTTGGGTAACACTTTTTCCGGGGGGAAAAATGTTGCCGGGGGGAAAAAAAAGGGGAAAAAGTTTTTTAATCTTTATTTAAAACCTCATAAAAAAGGAAACAGATAAGGGTTCAATTTCGGATTGTTGCCCTTACTATAAAACTTTTTGTCCCCCAAAAATTTGCGTCCCTGCCGGCTCTTTGATGAACTGACGAAAGGGACGAAGAAAAAAAAGTATTGTGTGGTCTGTTGAGTCCCAAGGGCTTTGGATTTGTGTTCAGAAAAAAACCCCAAACTCATTTCCTTTTTTCTTTTGTTCCCCTTTCCCTCTGAAAAATTTTTTTGGGAAAACCCATTCCCGTTCCAAAGGAAGGGGAACCCCGGTTTTTTGGGAAGGAAAAAAGTGATTTTTTTCTTCCCGGGCAATACCCCGAAGGAAAATTTCAAACCCCCAAGAGAAATACTCCACTATTGAGGAGAGTTGGAATTGAAATGGTTGTGAGAAGTTCCCCCAGGTTCTTAAAGGGGAAGAAAGTTTGGGTTTTTCGACTGAAAAAAGGCCTTTGACTTTCTTGTTTTCCGTAAAAAAAATTAAAAAACAGCAGTTTTTTGGGGGGTTTTTGGGATTGCGGGAAATTTCCCCGTTTACCTTTGAACCGTGCCTGGAACCACATAATTCATGGTTTTTTATTGTCCGTGTATGAATTTTTCAGGGAAAAATTTCAATTCTTAAAGGGGGGGAAAAAATTTTCCCTTTTTTTTTTGCCCTTTTTTTTATGTTTTTGGGGTGCTGCCTTTTGAAGTGCTTTTTTATGCTATGCTTTTTTAAATCAAGGGGTTTTTGCTTTTTTTGGGCTTTTTTTAGGGGGACAAAATTGTTTTACAAGAAAAAAAACTACTTGTGTTGTTTGTTTTACATATCTATTCTTTGCTTTATTTTTGTAAAGAAGGGAAAAAAATTTCATTGAAAACTTTTTAGGGTTTAACTTGTTTGTGGGGGCTGAATTTTATGTACGGTGATGAGAAATTAAACTCTTTAGAAATGTATTTACACTTTGTTTTGATTGGGCAGTGAGAAAAAACTTTTGTTTTAAAAATTTAAATTGTAAAAGGAAATTTTTCCTTTTCAAGGGGACTTTTAAATTACTTGTGGGGAAATAACTTTTTTTTAATTTATGGTTTTTTGAAAACCCTTGTTTATTGAAAAAAACTTTTAAAAATTGGGAAATATTCTCATTTTAAAGAGGGTTTTGTAAACTTGATGTGAGAAAAAGTTAAAGGGAAAAATTTTATGTGTTAATTCTTAAATAATAAAACACAATTTGTAAATTTGAATTGTTTTATCCCAAATTTGTTTTGAAAGTAATTTGGGGAAATGTTTTTTTGGTGAAAATGTGTTGGATATTTAAAAATTTTTTTTTTTAGAAAGACTAAAAGTTTGAAATATGCTTTTATGGTGGATAAGATGATTGATTTTTAGGGTTGCTTTTTAAATTTTGGTGAATCTGGGTGATGGATACAACATTTTGAGATTAAAATGGCTAAAGAGGGTTTTAAGTGAAGTTTGTATTTCCTTTAAAAAAAAATTTTTTGGAAAAAATTTTTTTAAACCCCCAGGATGGGGGGGGGGGGCCCTGTGACGTACCCTCACATCAAGGCAGGTGGCGCTCCACCCACGTAGTTAGTGAAAATAAATTCTTTTCCCCCCTTTCCCAAACTAAAAAAAAAGGGAAAAGAATTTTCATGTGGTTGCAGTGTGCGGGCGCCCCCCCAAAAAATTGTGAAAATTGACCCCGGGAAATAAACAACGGGGGTTTTTTTTGGGGTTGAAAGTGCCACTGAGGATATTTTTAAAAAGGGTGGAAAGGTAAAGGTCAGGTGTTTTAAACCAGGGAGTATAACCCCAATAGGAGGGGGGGAGGAAAGAATCAGTTTTAACCCAGCAGATGGCTAGAGAATCGAAACCTGTCGGACGTGGTCTCACTGCGACCAGTCTTTCCCAAGCCTTTCCCCTTTTTTCCCCTTCCCCCTTAAACCCTTCCCCCTTTAAACCGTGAGGTGGTTGAGATGGCCATGGTTTTGGGGGAACACCGGTAGATTAAACCCCTACAAGAAAAAGACTCCGGGAGGGGGAAAGTCGGAATTTCGTAATCCCCGGGGGACGGGGGAAAAAGTCGAGGGGTGGAGTTGGAAAATTTCCCATTTCCCCCAGTGACGGAGAAATCCAGAAAAGGGAAGTCGGAAATCAAATCTCCAGTGATGGGGGGGAAAAAAGGGGTTTTTCGCTGTCTGAGAGAGGGGGGAAATTTGGGACGTTGGATCGATTTCTTAATTTGATGCGGGCTTTGCTAAAGGAGGGGAAAAAAATTTATTTATTCCTGGTTGGATTTTGGGTTTAATGTAATGTGAAGGCCCATAAATTTTAATATTTTCCTTGAATAAATTAGTTTATCTCTCAATAAAAAGGGAAAAGATACATGTATGGAAAAAACTTTTAAAAATTTGTTTGACTTTGATTTAGTAAAGTTTTTTTCCCAAAAGGAGGGGGGGAAAAAAAAAAAACTTTTTGGGTAGGGGCCCTTTTTGGTTGTTTGGGAAAAGATTGGTGTGCGTATGGAGTAAATTTGTTTTTGAATGCGCTTTCGCAAAATTGACTGGGGGAACCCAAAGGGGGAAAGGAATGTTTTTAAGCCTCGTAATTTTATGAAAAGAAAGATAGGCAGTTTCCATGTCTGAAGATTACACTTGTTTGTGGGGCGCTCCTCTGATCCTTTCCAGTAATGTAAATCGTGGTTTTTAACAGCGCCCAAAATAATTCTTTATTAAATTTCCAGCAGTGTGTAGATGAGTCTAGCTTTCTTGGTCTTAAAGGAGTCATAACAATTTTCTGGGGAAAAATTTAGTTGGTTAGAGTAGTAATTTCAAAGTTGTTTCTCTGCCCAAAAAATTACTGGGGGCGTTGGGCCCTCTGTAAAATTTTGGGTGTGTGTGGCCCCCTCTCCCCACAAACCCCCACACACACACCCAAAAACACACCCCACACACCAAACACCCAACACTCAAAAAAAACAACCCAAAAAAACACACACAAAAACCCCCACACACCACACCAACACACACACACACCACACCCCAAAACCCCCCAAATTTAACATTCACACGCGGGGCCCCGTGCGCGTGCGCGCGCACCGCAAACACATACGGAATAAGCCGACGAAAAAGAAATGGCGTGTGCTTCCCCAACAAAAACCCACACACACACCCCCCACAAAAACACACATCACCACACACACACACCACACATGCACACACATGCAAAACACATGCACACGCAACCCGAAAAGGGAAAAACAGGGCAGGGCACGCCCCCCAAAACACACTCACAAAAACAAAAACCCCACACACCACACATACACACACAACCCCAACACCACACGCACACGCACACGCCAACGCACGCGCCGCAAACGGGAAAACGCCCCGAGACAGAAAAAGGGTGGTGTGCGCGCGGTACAACACATACATAGACCCATAAACAATGCGTGCGCATTTGGGGCGCGCACCAACCCACACACAACCCCACACACACCACACACCACACACACACGCCCCGGGGCGGGGCGCGCGCGCGCGCGGGCACACAAAATGTACACGATTGCCCACGAGGCAGAAATTTGGAAAAGCCAAAGGAAAACTCCCCCCCCCCCCCCCCCCCCCCTTTCCCCAGCCCCCACAGACACACACACACCCCACACCACACCCCCACACACCCGAGGGAGAGGGAGAAGAGGGTGAGAGATAAAAAGGGGAAAAGAGGGGGAAGGGGAAAGAGAGAGAAGAGAGGGGGAGGGAGAGAGAGGGAGAGAGAGAGAGAAAAGGGAGGGTGGGAGAGAAAAGGAGGCTGGGCTGACTGAAAGGGTCAACGGGGGCAGGGCACTACAGGGGGGATGGTTGGGTTTTTGACGACAGAGGGATGACCCGGCGACAGACTGACGGGCAGACAGACGGACACCACAGAGGGAAAGGGTGGGTCGAGACAGACAGACAGGCAGCCAGACCCCTACTACGGGATGGGTGGGTGAGACAGACAGGAAAAGGGAAAGGGCAGACAAAACAGGGCGAAAGACAGAAGGGCAGACCCTACAGGCGGGATGGGTGGGTGAGACAGACAACAAAAGGATGACAGGGCTAGCAACGGGGGAAGAGAGAGAGAGGGGAGTGAGAGAGGGGAGAGAGAAAGAGAAGGGGGAGAGAGAGAGAGGAAACAGGGGCCGAAACGCGGGGCAGATTGACGGCGGATGGATGGAAAGGGCGGGGCGAGGGGAGAGAGAGAGAAGGGAGAGGGGAGAGAGAAAGGGGGGGAGAGAGAAGAGAGGGAAACGGACCGTTTGCGGACGGCGATTGCGGAAAGGATGGCGGGCGAGAGAAAAAAAAGAGAAAAGAAGGAGAGAGAAAAGAGAGAGGAAAAGAAAGAGAGAGGGAGGGAAGAGAGGACGAGGGGGAGGAGGAGAGGGGAGAGAGAGGAGATTCTTTTTTCGCCCCGTACGGCACTTTCCTAATTTTCTCACGATCCCTTTTTAGACCGACTTTCTGCCCTTTGAGACAAATTTCAACAACCCCCCCCTCTTGGTGGGCGTCCCCCCGGAACCCCCAGTTTCCAAAAAATCAACCCCCCGCCCAACCCCACCTTTCCATCAAACGGCGGTTCCCCCGACCCGCCCCCCTCCGGGCTCTTTTGGGTCCCCCCCCCTCTCGGGCCAACACAGGGGTTTCCCGTCCCCCAAAGGGTTTTGGATGCTGTGACCGACTGAGTGGTTTATGGTTATTTTGACCCACACGTGTGTTAAGAGTTGCATGCTTTTTTTTTAAAACTTTAATGTTTTTTGGGAACAATAGCTTTTTTTTCATAACGGAGCAAATTTACGAGTCGTTAGGGGTATTTAAGACCCTCCGCCCGAACCCTAAACCCGGGACAGCCCCCCGTGCCACAAAAAGG
>JAFLJL010008091.1:0-14066 GCA_018398815.1 Conus ventricosus | reverse complement strand
TTTCTTAGCCCTCGCTCTGCCTTTCCCCAGCAAAACAAAACCCGGGCAGGCGTTTTCCATTAAGAAAAAATGTTTGTCTGTAAGCAACTCTTGTCCAGACAGGTTCCTTTTACAGTGCGAAAACTGACGAATCCTTTTCGATTCGGCATCACATGGATTGTGGAACCACTAATTTGATCTACTTGCTCTTTTGCGATAAATGTCCCCACAGCCCAGTATGTTGGAGAGACAAAAAACTCCCTTAAAACTCGATTTTACCAACACAGATCCAACATAATAAACAACTCTGGAACTCTAGTAACTAAGCATTTTAATCAACCAGGCCACTCTTTTCCTCAATCTCCGCTGCATCGCAATCGAAAAAGTACTGTCAGATGACGTGGAGTATAGACTCAAACGGGAAGCTTTCTGGTTTCCCACAAATTGCGTACCATTCAGCCTGATGGCTTAAACACGGTTTGCTAGCGGGTTTTTTCAGTCGCTAATTCGATTTCCACCCCTACCCCTTAGAGAACAGATAAATGTCTGTTCAACCCACTTTCACCCTCCACCGAGTTTTTGGGCGAAAGTGGCCTAAAAGCCGCCTTTTTCTGTGGCGGAAGAGAGAGAGAGAGAATCACCGGCAGACAGACAGACAGACAGAGAAGAGAGAGACAGAGAGAGAGACAGACAGACAGACAGAGAGGCGGCAGACACACACACACACACACTCTTTCTCTCTCAATTAAATGACATAAAATCCGCAAACTTCTTCTGACTAATTTCCACCTACAAACTTTGTACACGGGCTGAAATCTGATCACTTAATTTACGGCTCGCGGCAGTTTGCACCTAGCCTGTGCTGTTTAAACGAAGCACACTCGGCTGGTTACACCACATTGCATCAGAAATTCGAGATTGCCACGTCGACAAACCAGATCGAGGCTGTCACGCGACACAACTGGGCCGTCATTGTTGTTTTGAGCCACCACTCAAGAAGGCTGTGTGTTTTGACTGCGCTCTGTTGTGACCACTGTGTTTTACTTGTGTTATTTTAAAATGGCTAAAACGTTACTGAAGAACAGGTTTGTTATTCGAGGCCATAAGTTTTACTTTAACTGCATGTTAGAGTATTTGTTTTAAAGAATTAGTTGAGTCAGTCAGTGAAGGCAAGCCAACTATTCACATGTCTGCCCGCACAGCGGGCGTGTGCTAACACGTTCCTCGCTATACAGCGAGAGCCGCCTCTTTCTCTGTTCTTCATTGCGCTTAACTGGTAGTTGTCTTGAAGGTAGGCGAAGCATGTTGTGAACGAAGCACACTCGGGCCCGGGTTGCAATGGGTTGCATCAGAAAATGATTGCCACGTCGCACACACCGAATCGAGGCGTCGCGTGACACGACTGGGTCGCCATTGTTGCTTGGACTTGCGCTCTGTTGTGACCACTGTGTTTTACTTGTGTTATTTTAAAATGGCTAAAACGTTACTGAAGAACAGGTTTGTTAAATTTGAGGCCATAAGTTTTACTTTAACTGCATGTTGTGAAACCGGAGAGATTGTTTTTTAGAAAACGAAAAAAGTGAACTAACTGCTTTGGAAATGAACGGCTATCTTAAAGGTTTGTTGGTTCAAGGAAATGAAACAAGATGTAGCTAGTTTAATACGTTTTGACTATGATGGTGATAAGTTTTATATTTTACATAAAATCCGCACACTTATTCTGACTAATTTCTAACCTACAAAACTATGTGTAACAGTACTGACACGAGGCCCCGAAACCAACGCGCTACCTTTAAAAACCCTCCCCCCTTAAACCTAAACCAACACACCCAAAAACCCCCCCCTCACCCCCTCAAACCCACAAAAAACCCTTTCCCTTTAAAAACGCGGGGGGCTCCCCCCCCGCGGCCCCCCGCCCCCCCCCCCCCCCCCCCCCCCCGCGCCGCGCGCCCCCCCAACAACCCCCCGGGTGTGTGTATGTCCCGCGCGTACCCCAATACACACAAAAGTGCCCCACACTTTGCGTGCACCCCCCAAAGACACTTTTGCTTTCGCAAAAACCCGCCATCGTGCACCAAACATGCGCTGCGCACCCCCAAGGGCCCCGGTCCCCCACACATCCTTTTACACCATGGGGACTTTATACACCCAAAATTCAATGATGAAAATGACACAACCAATTTTAGGGGGGTTTAAAAAAGGGTTTCGGACCAGCGCTTTGGGTGTTGGTAGGTCAAAAAACTACAAAGTCGAAAGGAACGGGGCCCTCTTTTGGAATTCTCTCATCTCAGTTTTTAATAAATTTATCCTTCAGTTTTAAAATCATGCGCGTGGGGTATCAAAAAATTGGGGGATGTGGGGGAAGGGGTTTTTTGGGGAATGTGCGTGCAGTGATGCCTCCTTTTGAAACTGAAATTTCTGTGTGTGTGGGTGTGGTGGGTGTGTGTTTTGTGTGTGTGTGTGTGTGTGTGGTGTGTGTGTGTGTGTGTGGGTGGGGTTGTGGGTGTGGGGGGGGTTTTGGGTGTGCGCGTGCTTGCGGCTTTGCGTGCGCGCGCCCCCAAGGGGGTTGTGTGTGTGTTTGTGGGTGTGTGGGTGTGTGTGTTTGGTGTGTGTGTGTTGTGTGTGTGTGGTGTGTTTTGTTTTAAAAGAGAGAGAGGGGAGGGGAGGAGGGGGATGGAGGGGGAGAGAGATGGGGGAGAGGGGGGAGCGAGGAGAGTGAGAGAGGAGAGAGAGTTTCCCTTTCAAAATTGTTTTTAATCATTTAGGGCCATTGTAATTTGAGGGGGGGAAAACAATATTCAGAAAAAAAAATTTTAAAAAGACAAAAAAAAATTGAGGCCCTCCCCAATTTGGATAGAAAAGGATCTTAAATAAAAATTGGGGCTCTTGCGGTAAGCTTTATTTTTAATATAATATTTATATTTAAATTTTTTAATTATTTTATTTATTATTTTTTAGATATATAAAAATTTTATTTTATATTATTTATATAATTTATTTTTATTTATTTAAAAAATCCCCTCCCAAGATGTTAAAACTCTTCAGTACAGCCCCCAAACAGCACACTGAGCGCTTCCAAATAATTATTTCTTACAACCTGCCAATCCCCCCATCCCAAATGGTTCCAAGGTTTCCCCCAACCTACAGTCCAGTCTCCAACCCCAAAAGGCTTTTCCCTGATCCCCAATCCGGGGGGGAAAGGAAATAGCCGACCCTTAGAAATTTTCTTATGCCTCTGTCTCCCTTTCTCCCAGTCGAACAAAACCCGGCAGGCTGTTTTCCCAGGTAAAAAAATGTGTTGTCGGGAAAGGCCCCCTCTTGTCCGACGGTTCCTTTTACAGTGCCAAAAAAACTGACGAATCCTTTTCGTTTTCGGCTTCACGGGGATTGTGAAACCATTTAATTTGATCTACTTGCTCTTTTGCAAATTAAATGTCCCCAAAAGCCAGTTTGTTGGAGAAAAACCAAAAAAACCCCTTTAAAACTCAAATTTTCCCCAACACAGACCCAAAAAAAAAAAACAACGGGGGAAAATCTTGGAACTAAGATTTTAATAAAAAAAAGGCCCACTCTCTCCTCAATCTCCGTTTGCATCCCCAATCAAAAAATTACTGTCGATAAACGTGGGGGGGAAAAGATAAAAAGGGAGGCTTTCTGGTTCCCCCAAATTTGCGAACCATTCAGCCTGATGGCTTAAACACGGTTTGCTAGGGGGTTTTTTCAGTCGCTATTCGTTTCCCCCCCTTTAAAACCCCTTTTTCCCCTGGTGATGAAAGCGTGTTTTCGGTACAAAAATTTGTTTATCTTTTTTTTTTTTCTTTCTTTGGGAAAGGATGCTTTTTAAAAATTTCCCCATTGTATCCTAAACTTTTCCCCCTCACAATATGCATTTAAAATTTAATGATTGTCTGAGGTTTTTTTTCTCCCAATATGTTAGAAACCCAAAAAGAGTAAGTTTGAAAAGACTTTTCATAATTTATTCTGTGTACTTTAATTTTTGGTGTGTGTGTGTTTTGTGTGTGTGTGTGTGTGTAGTGTGCTTTGCGTGCGGCGGGCGTGGTGCGTGCGTGCGTGCGTGCGTGCGTGCGTGTGTGGTATAATAACTGTGTTGATCAAATTTTTTGTGTTTGTGTTATCATTGGTTTGGGGGGGGGGGGGTTTGGGGGAGGGGAGGACGGGAGTTTTTGGGGGGAGGGTTGTGCTAAAGATGGTTTGGGAAGGAAAGAGGTTTTTTAAAATTAATTTTGGCCTTTTAATGTATGTTGGGTTTCTTATTTTCATGTAAATTTCTTTTTGTATACAGGGGGTTGTGTGTGTGTGTGTGTTTTTGTGTGTGCGTGTGGGTTTATTTTAAAATATATATATATATTTTATTTATATATATATATAAAATTTATATATTATATATATATATATATTTTTTATATATTTTTATATATATAAATAGTTGTTTTTTAACTTATATTTAAGTAATTACGCCTTGTTGTAGTGGGGGGAGGGGGGAGTGGGGGGAGGGGAGAGAGAGAGAGAGGAAGGAGGGGGAAAGGGAGAGGGGGAGGAGGGGAGGAGGAGAGGGAGAGAGAGAGGGGGAATGAAGAGAGAGGGGGAGGGGAGAGGAGGGGAGAGAGGGGGGGAAGGGGAGGGGGATTTTGGGAAAATGGGGGAATTTGGGGGTTTTTTTTAAAAAAGTTTTTTTTGGGGGGGGGGGGGGTAAAGGTTGGGGTTTTTTTAAAAAGGTTTGTGAAAGAAAGGGGGAAAATTTTTTTGGGGTGAAAACTTGTTTAAAACCTTTATTTAAAAAGAGGGGCTTTTTTTATTGGGGGGGAAGCTTTTTTTTTAGCATCGAAAAAAAACCGTCCAAGAAGAAATTTTCCGCCCCTTGGGAAATTTAAATTTTGTTTGTTTTCTTGTTTTAAGATGTTTTTTTTAAAAAAGGGAATACAGACAGCATCTTTTTCATGGGATTAACGGAAACCCCCCCCCCCCCCCCCCCTTTTCCCCCACCCCCCCCCCCCCCCCAACCCCCCCCCCCACCAAAAAACCCCCCCTTTTTTTTTTTTTTTTTCCGGGTTGGACCTTAGCCAGGTTGATTCCCCAAGACGCTTCCTAATTCTTCCCTCAGCAAAAAAATTTTTCCCAAAAGGGGGTATCCCAAGTCCGCTTTGGACACCTTGATACCCAAGTCGATTTCCTTAAAGAATCATTTGGGGAAAAAATTTCCTCGGGGAATGCAAGTAAAGGGTATTGTGGGGAAAGTGCAGAGAAACATATAGTGCACTCCCCCAAAGGGGGGGGGTAAAATTACGGGACGCGTTATAAAACTTTCCCAAAAAGGGGGTGGATTTTTTTAAATTTTGAGGCCTTTCCCATCCCTGTCAGAGAGTATCCTCAAGAGGGGGTTTTTCAAGGTATTCTAGGGAAGAAGAGGGGGGAAAAGGGTTTTGCTTTGCATACCAGTGCACCAATTTCCCCCGTTGATCCGGTCAAAGGGAAAAAACCCGCGGGTTCAAAAGGAAATCCTAACCCCAACCCCCCCTTTCCCAAAACCCAGGTCAACCCAGGGACGTGACCCAAAGAAAGCATACTTGTGTTTTAGAATCTCAAAATGTTCTTCTCACAGAGGGGAAAAAAACCAAAGTCCTTTCTCTGGGACCTAAATTCTGCCCCACCCCTCGAATCTAGATCGTCAGCAACTGAATAAAGATTTAAAAAAGAAGGGGTTTCAGGGAAAACTACGAATAAAGGGGAATTTTTTTATGACCCCCTTTAAACCTGAGGGGTATGTGCCAACCCAAAAAAAATTTTCAAGGACAGGATTTTTTGCCTCCTTTGGGGCGTTTTCAAAAGCTCTTGATGCCTTTCTGCAATATCTTACCCGGATCGGCGGGAAGCCACATACCCCAAAAAAAACCCCCGTGCAATTGAAGATAAAAGAAAAACCCAAACCCAATTTGGGGAAAATTTTAAAAAAATGGTTATGGACAGCCCCCCCGGTCAGCTCGGTGACCAAGGGGGTGCTACAGGGGTACAGAAAACTTCCCGATTACATTCGTGAAACTAACAGGGCAGCTGGGAAAAACACGTCACATTACCAAGCCGTCAAGCAGGACCCCAAATTTCAGATGCTAAACCTCCAACAAGATTGTTTAAAAACTCCAATCGGGAGGACTTTTTGACGAGGGAAAACATAAAAGGGGGAGTAAAAGAGCCAAGGAAATTTAGAAAAATTCCCCCTATTTTACCACTTCCCCAAAAAACCCCAAAACCTTTATTAAACCCCCTGGCCGACCATTTGTATTGGTTTTTCAAGGGCTACAGGAAAAAAAAAAAAACTCCAAAAATTTTGGGGTCCCCCCTGGCCTTTCTGGATTGTGCCAAAACTTGGCCCCGCTTTCATTTTTAAGGGCTTACCCCCTTTTTAAGAATCATTTTTTGGAATGGAACAATTTTAAACGGACCCTTTTCCTTTAAAGTTTGCTAGGGACCCTAGATGTTGTAGGGTTAAAATAAAAACATTCCCCACCAGGACATGGCGGCGGCCCCGAAACCCCTTTTTCGAAAAACCCTCTCCCTCACGCTCCACCTAATCCCGGCTTTTTTTTAAGCAGGTTTAACATGTCCCTTAAAAAAACAACTTTTTTTTTTTTTTTGAAGATCAAATTTTACCACCCGTTTTCGGGCACTGCCCATGGGACTTTCCCCTGGCCCAGTTGTTGCCAAAACTTTTCTGGGTGGCTTTGAGCAGGAATGTGAATAAAAAGCCCTGTCCCAAATGTGCCCGTGAGTTTGGAAAAAACGTTTTATTGACCCCTTTTCATTTTTTGGGTTTGGGAGATTTGTTGGGCTTGGGCAAATTCACACAGTACATTAACAAAAGTCCAACCCACCATCAAAAAAAACCCCTCAGCTTTCTCCAGTCCTCTCCCCCTTTTTGGTTTTCCCCTTGAAAAAAGAAGTTGGGGTTCTTCCCAAAAGTTTGTATTCAAAACCCCGGGTGTTCATTCCCCCCCCCCAAATTTTTCCCCTCAAGCCCCCCTAAACCCCTGCAAACAAAATTTTCCCCTTTCAGTTCTTTCTGCGCTTTTTAAACGTTTGTGTTCCCGAGCCACTGACTTTGAGTCACGATTTTTTTCCCCCCCAGCGTTTGAACGCTTTTGTGCTGTGGGGTACAAGGCACAGTGCCCGGGTTTTTTGGGCCCTTTGGGAAAAGTTTAAAAAGCCCCCCAAGTTTCAACTTCAGACCGGGCCCCAAAGACATGAGGATTAATAATTATTTACCCTGCCAAACCCCCTCCCCAATTTGGGTTTAAAAAGCTAACCCCTTAAGTAGTTCCCAATCAAAAGGTTTTTTGGGCCCCCCAAACCCGGGGGGAAAAGGAAAAGCCGGGACCCTTTTTGAATTTTTTTTATGCCCCCTGGGTTTTGCAGTCAGAAAGAAAGGGAGGCTGCTTTCCCTGAAAAAAAATGTGGTCTGGAAGAAATTTTGTCAGAAAAGGGTTCCCTTTTCAGTGCGAAAAAAAGGGGAAACCCTTTTGATTCGGCATAATTTGGGTTGTGGAATAATTTGAATTTTTGTTTTTGCGTTTTTTGTCCCCCCAGCCCTTTTGTTGGAGAGACAAAAAAAATTTAAAAATGTTTTAACCAAACGATCCCAAAATAAAAAAAACAAATTGGAATTAGTAAAAAGCCTTTTTTAAACAACCGGCCCCCCTTTTATTCGTGGGATCGCAAACGAAAAAATTTTGTTTGATTTTTGGAGTATAGACCCCAAAAGGGAAACTTTTGGTTCCCCAAAATTTGGTTAAAAATTTAGTGATGGCTTAAAAAGGTTTGTAAGGGGGGTTTTTGTCGTTTTTCGGAAATTTATACCCCTTTGAGAAAAGAAAAATGTTGTTAAACCCCCTTTTTACCCACCGGAAATTTTTGGGCGAAAGGGCCCCAAAAACCGCCTTTTCGTGGGGAAAAAAAAGAGAGGGGAGAGAATTTACCCGGGAGGACCGACAGAAAACGAGAAGAGAGAGACAGAGAGAGAGAAGGGAAAACAGGGAAAAGAGGGGCAGACACCCCACACACAACATTTTTCTTCAATTTTAAAAGAATTTAAAAAGCAAAAATTTTTGGGCAAAATTTTCCCCCTACAAAATTTGTAAGGGGTGAAATTGATACTTAAATTTTCGGGGGGCAGTTTGCACTAGTGGCTGTTTAAAAAAAAGACACTCGGTGGTTAAAAATTGCTAGAAATTTTTAGTTGCCGTGAAAACCCCATCGAGGTGTCCCCGGACACCCAATGGGGCCCGGGATTTTTGGGTTTTTGACCCCTCAAGAAGGGTGGGTGTTTTTACTGCGCTTGTTGTGAATGTTTTTAATTGTGTTATTTTAAAAGGCCCCAAAAGTTTTTCTGAAAAAAGGTTTGGTTTTTCGAGGCATAAATTTTATTTAAAGATGTTTTGAGTATTTTGGTTTTAAAGAATTTTGTTGGTGTCGTGAAGGAAGCAAAAAATTACAAGTTTGGGCCCCACGGGGGTTTTGTAAATGGTTTCGCAAAACGCGAGAGCGCCCCTTTTTTGTTCTTCATTGCGTTAAATGGTAGTTGTCTTGGGGTAGGCAAAAATGTTTTGAACGAAACAATCGGCCCGGGGTTTCAATGGGTTTTATTGAAAATGATTGGACGTCGACACACCCAACGAGGGGGTCGGTGACAGATGGGTGAATTTTTGCTTGGAATTGCGTTGGGTTTTGACCCCTGTGTTTTTCTTGGTTATTTTAAAATGGCTAAAATTATGAAGAACAGGTTTTTTTTATTCGGGATAAGGGTTTACTTTAAAATGTTTTTGTGGAAAGGGAGATTGTTTTTTAAAAAAACGAAAAAAAGTGAAAAAAGGGTTTGGGAAAAGAAGGTATTTAAAAGGTTTTTTGGTTCAAAGGAAAAAAAAAAGATGTAGCTAGTTTTAATACGTGTTTGACTTTGATGGTGATAAGTTTTTATTTTTAAAATAAAAAGCAACTTATTTGATAATTTTAACCCCAAAAAAAATGTGTAAAAAGTTTGGTGGGCCGAGGGGAAAATCCCCTTAATTTCGGTACGAGACGGCTATTGTTCAACAAAACCCGGCAAGGAAAAAAATCAAAAAAGGGAGCGGGATTTCCGGTGGGGGTGGGGGGGAGGGGGGGGTATTATTTTTAGGTTTTACAGCGGGCCCGGTTTTGTCGCGAATGTTCTTTGGCTGTTAAATGTCCTCCCCCTTTGTGGGCCCCTTTGGGAGGGAAGGGCCGGGTTGTATTGGGTTTAGTTTGTATTAGACTTGATTGTTGTTAAAAAGATTAATGTTTATGGGGCAAGCTGATTGTGTTTAAGATGTGTTATACTTTTTTCTTTTTAATTCTAACCCGTTTTTTTTTCTTTTAATGGCCCTTATGCCTTTAAAAAGGCGATTTTTTTTTTTGGAAACCAAAATAGTTAGGGTTAGGAGATTGTACTTTATAGTATGGAGAGGGAGTAGGGCCCCCGTGTGTGGCCCCATTCTTTATAAATGCTCCCCAAAAATAAATGACGGATGTATATATGGCGATTAGAGTCGCCCTTTTAAAACTTGGGACGGCAAGGGAATTGCTGTAAATTGCCAATTTTTAAAACCCGGTTGGGGAAAAAAAGGGGCAAGGAAATAGGCCCCAAAAAACCTATGTTTTCGCTTCCGCCCAAAGAAAGTCCCGCACCCGCAAAACTCGGTGGGAAACTAGGTTCCCAAAAGACCTAGGGGATCGCTTGATACAAAGGGGGCGCAGCACAGCAAGCTCAGCGGCCCAAAATGGCCAAACGACCTTTGTGATCACTTGGGGTTGATTGGGTTGCGGCGGGGGACACGCCCGGTTTTTTTTCCCCTTCTTTTTGGTTTTTTGGTGTTTTTGTGTTTTGGCCCACCCCCGCACGCCGTCCCTCCCCCCACCCCGGGGCTGTTTTTGTGTGTTTGGTTTTTTGTTTTTGTTTGGGTTTTTTTGTTTTGTCCTAAACCACGATTTCACACCCCCCTACCCCCCTCCACCCCCCCCGCCCCCCCCCCACCCACGATGCACACCTCATTTCCCTTTTAAGTTTTTTAAATTAAGTTACCCCCAAAAAAAGTTTTTTTACTTTAAGTTTTTCTTTTTAAATCATCCCCTTAAAATATCCACCCAAATTCTTTTTTAAATTTTTTAAGTTTTTAATTAAGTCCCCCCCCAGGTTTTAATAAGTTCTTAAGTAAGTTCTTAATAAGTTCTTTATTAGTTCTTGATAAGTTCTTGATTAAGTCATCCCTTTTAAAATACAACCAAGTTTTATTCAAGTTCTTATAATTATAAAAAAAATAAAAATCTATGTTTTTATCTTAAATAGTTTTAAAAGTCAAATTGTACAAAACACGCCTCAAAAAAAAAGGTCTCGTTGGGATGTCTGTTTCCCCGTTCTCTGCATAGATTTTAATGAAAGGGCTTACATCCCAGCAACTGCATTGATTTCAAATTTGGGTTATGGAAATGTTTTTTTTGATCCCGTCTTTATTTTTTGGGTTTTTTTTTATAATACGCCCTGATTTTTTTTATTAAAAAAAATTTTAAAATTTATTCAATTTTTTAAAAGGATCAAAATGGGGGCCCTTTTTTAAATTTGGGGGTTTTGGGTGCAGTTGTTTTTTCTGTATTTAACCCGGGTTTAGGTTGTTTTTAAAATTCTTTCGTTTCTGTTGATTGTGTTATATTTTTAGCCCTAATAAAATTTCCCCAAAAAGCAGCAAGGGCGCCAAAAAAGCAAAAGTTTTAAATTCAAAAATTTTTTTGAAGAATTTGGGGCCCTTTTTCACAAAGGAGTTTTTATAGCTTGGGATTGAATTTTAACTTGTTTGGCGTTTGGGGGGTTTTTGTTTTAAAGATGGTTTATATTCTGGAACATTTAATTTTTTTTTTTTTGGTTTTCCCCTCTTTAATTTTTTTCCTGCTTAACACGCCCAGGGGTTTTTAATGGGCCTTTTCCCGATTTGCGTTTTTTGCTGATTTTCTGGCTTGGTTTTCTTTTCCACCTGGTTCAGTGGTTTTTTGGTTTTGGGTAAATTTTTCCCGATCGTTTTATTTTTAAGGGGAAAAAAAATCAAAATGATTAAAAATTTTTTAATCCCTTTATTAATGGCGATAACAATGTTTCCAAAACTATATTAAATCACATTCCCAGGCTCCCCCCCCCAATGCTTTGGTTTAAAACTGGATTTGCGGGGTTAAAAACATAGTTAGATCTTTTTCAGAATCAAAGGGGGGCAAATTACTGCTAGTTTAGTTTTACAAAAAAAAAAAAACCGTTTGCCCCACCTTTTTTACCATTCTAGACCCTAGCTGGCTTCATACCTGTTATGTTTCTTTTTAAAGTTTTGTTTGGGGACATTTGTTGAAACTGTTCTATGCTGAATTTTAGTTCCCAGGGGAACCCGTTAGGGTTTTTCCCCCATGTGCCAAAGAATACAGCCTTCCCTTTTTGGGGGCATAAAAGCTTTATCAAACAACCCTTTGGGGCCCTTCATAAGTTTAGGAAAGGGTTTAAAGGTGCCTTGTAGCTGTAGTGGGTTTATCCTTTTTCATTTTTTTTAATAATTATAATTATTTTAAATTTTTTAAAAAGGGCCCCCCGAAAAAAAAAATGTTTTTAACCCGTATACCAAATTTTGTGTTATTGGAGGGCTTAAATGTAGGATACTCAATTTCCCTTTGGTTTAAAAACCTGTTAAGAAATTTAAAACAGCTGATCTTGGCAAACTAGACTTTGAGGATTCAGCAAAGCTGATTGCTATCATTGCAGCTTCGGTTGCCACGAAAGTTTTTTCTAGTCAAGAAAGGGAAATAATTCCAGACAATATAAATATGTAAGAAAAAAATACATTTATAAAAAATTGGCTTCACTCGCAATAATGATAGGCGGCGCTGTGGTGAATGCGCTTGTTTTTTAGCGGCAGTAATTTTTGCATTTAGTAAACTGGGGAATGACGGCGAGAGAAAAAGACATAACAAAGCTATGGAGGAACTAGCAGCTGCACAAGACGCCTATGAAAGGCAGAGACTTGAGCGTTAGATTTTATTAATGACACACTAAAAAAGACAGGGGCATGCAGCTTACATATTTAAAGATGTTGATCAAGCAATAAAACAATATTATCTAGTAAAGGCAAACCAGTCCAGACATTGCCCCCACCAAAATTCAGTGACTTTTATAAACCCCTCAGAAAACAAAAGATGCAAGAAATCGGGTTTATTGTCGTTGGTATGACCATCGTGTATTTTGTTGCACAAAAATTTGGCTGAATAAAAAATGAACAAAATCTTTTTATTCGCCCAAAGGATATTGGAAGGGCATCCCAGCAATTAAAAAGCTAAGCCAAGCAGCTGGAGTCAGTGAACAAACAGAAAAAGAATGGTTATCTAAACAAGCGATTTGGCAAATTTATTTACCTGCCCCTAGACGAATACAGAGGCCGCACTTTGTGAACACAACTCCAAACGACACCCAATAAAATGGACCTTCTTTTTTACCCTCTGATAGGATTAGACGAAAAAGATTTAAGTACGCACTCACAGTCATTGACATGGCTTCAAGATACAAAGATGCGGAACCATTAACACAAAAGAGCGCTTCTGCTGTTGCTGTCGCTATACAACTGATATACCAACGAGGGCCACTAACTTATCCTCGCCCTGATTCAAGTCGATGATGGAAAAGAATTTAAAGGCCAAGTGAATCAATTATTGTTAAAACATAGAGTTACCATTAAAAGAGGCATTCCGGGAGTTCACAGATCACGGCTTTAGTTGAAAACTTTAACAAACAGTTGCTGAAAGACTTTTTCCTACAGTATCACAGAGAGCTGATTGACAATTCTCGCAACACAGAATGGGTTAGAAGACTGCCTCAGTTTTGCGCGCAATGAATAATGAAGAAATTTTAAAAGGGGTAAAACCAGTACAAGCAATCAAAAGAAAAACAATAAAAGTTGTTGAAGACTCCAGTACACCAGCAAACTATTACCGTTTGGTTTAAAAGTAAGGTACCTTTATTTACCGGGGGAAGCAGAAGGGGACACTCGCATCAGGGCAACCGATCCAGTTTGGGTGTTGATCCAAAATGAAATAAAAAGAATTGTAAAATGAATCCGCCCGTGTATTATTTACGAGAAACTGACACAACAAAACAACCGGCTCCTCAAAAATCTTTTGTGAAGGAAGAACTGCAGATAATCCCACCAGACACAGTTCCGCTTTAATTAATTACGGTTCTCCAGTGCCCAATTGCATATGGGAAAAATCTGGATTAACAAACACCCGTTTTGTGTTGGTTCTATCTAATGACTTCTTGTTACAACAGTTGTGTTGATCTCATGTAGATTAGATCCGCAGTTTTAAAGTTGTCATGATGAAAAGTCTTATTGCCAAACAATGCTTCTTGTAGTTGTCAGTGATATGTTTGAAATGCACAACGCTGCGAGATATTCCCTTTGCTTTCTTAATGATTTTCTCCTGGCTCGAAAAAAACTGTACATTTTTGACCTTACCCCACTTACTCCTTGATTACCTTTTCCCGATAATTTATCCTTCATTTTCCTAAACCTTCTTGTTAGTAATTGAATGTAAAGGCGAGTCTTTAGGATAATCGGACGTGTCATACCATCCTGCATGCCCCTTTAGCCACTTCGATTCCATGTCTTTATAGATGGGCTTCAGTAGGGATATCTATAACAAAACTGTCTGTATCTGTGTAAAGTACTCTGGAATCAGGATACGAGGGCTTAAGTAGTCATAAAGAAATTCTAACATCAAAAGCTTTGATAATTCTAAAACGGTAAACCCAAAAAATTTCAGGTTTGTCCAATTTGACTTTCTTTTTTTTTTATCATTATGCCAAAAAGCTGATCATGAAATCTTCTAAAGTCTGATAATTAGGTTTTGAAGTCAGCTTAATTGCTCGTTCTCTTTGGTGACTAATTGACTCTTCTTGTGCGGATCTCCAACTTTTCCAAAACAGCTGTGTTCATCACTTGAAAAAGTCTTTTTGAAGCATCTTGGGGATTTGTTTTTTG
>JAFLJL010008087.1:0-32608 GCA_018398815.1 Conus ventricosus | reverse complement strand
GAATTGATCATGCGTATGGATGAAAAAAGAACTTCATTAAGATCTATGCTGACCGATCTCGCGCAGAGAACGCCGAGCAAAATATTCTCAGTGATGACGCGTTTTTTGAGGCGTGTGTGTACTATATTAGACATCTGCTGTTTAAGACAAAAACATAGATTGTATTTTTTTAATAATTATAAGATAACTTGAATAAGAACTTGGTTGTACTTAGAGGATGACTTAGTTATGATTTTTAGGTTAACTTGGGTAAGAACTTGAGAATGACTTGAGGACAACTTGAATAAGAACTTAGAAGTAACTTGAGAATAACTTGAGGATAAC
Source organism: Conus ventricosus (assembly GCA_018398815.1). Classification (NCBI taxonomy): domain Eukaryota; kingdom Metazoa; phylum Mollusca; class Gastropoda; order Neogastropoda; family Conidae; genus Conus; species Conus ventricosus. The sequence continues at coordinate 32,284 of JAFLJL010008087.1, read as the reverse complement.
TTGGGTAAAAACTTGCGGATGACTTGAGGATGACTTCAGGATGACTTGAGGACAACTTAAGTAAGAACTTAGACGTGACTTGGGATGACTTAAGGATGACTTGAGTGTGCATGCGTGGGGTGGGGTGGGGGTACGTGCGTGCGTGGGGTAGAACAAAACACAAACAACAAACAAACAATAAACACAAACAAACAACAAACAAACACACAATAGACAGCCCGGGGGTGGGGGTGGGGGTGTGCATGCGTGGGGTAGGAAAAAAACCCCACAAACACCCACAAACAAACAAGAAGTGAAACTACTAGGACCACTTCTTGCTTTGTGACTAAACAGGCTGTGTCTTGCTCGCAACCTCAATCAACTAGGCAAGTGATCACATATGATCACTTGGCCTAGTTTGCCGCTGAGCTTTGCAGGTGCTGCCGCGCTTTGCAGGTCAGTGATCATATATGATCAATTGGCCTAGTTTGCAGGTGCTCCGTGCTGACGTCATTGGCGGCAGGCTGCTGCGCTTTGCAGGTCAAGTGATCAATATGATCACTTGGCCTAGTTTGCTGTGCTCCTCTTTTCTCAACCAGGCTTGCAACTGGCTTTGGCAGAGTTACAGCAGTAATTGCTGTAGCCAAGCTTTTATGGCGGCTCTAATCGCCAGTAGTTGTACATCCGTCATTGTATATTTGGAGCATTTATATGAAGATAGTGCTGGCCACACACTACTCCTCTCCATATGGTAGATGTACTAAGGCCTGCCTAGCCCTATCTAGTTTGTTTGCCAGAACATTCGAAAATCGTTATCCAGTTGCATAAGTTTAATAATGGTTTGGCGTTTGCTACACAGTTCATTTATACTGATTCCTAGCTTGTGAAATTTAGGATATTTATAAAAACACATAGAAATTTGAATAAGTTTTCTAGCATACGAATCAGCCATGTTCACCTGCGTCTTAAGAAATGAACGCCATGTTTGATGCGTTTTTTGTTTTTTAAACATGACTTGGGCTGTCTCAAGCCAACGCCCAACAATCAACGCATGATGGATTGTTTTGCTTTGGCCAACTTTCAACAATGCAGCGCCATTTATTAAATAAGGAACCATCTCATCGATAGTCAAACACATATTGAAACTGGCTATATTTTGTTCAGCAATATTGCCTTCAACGTTTTCATTTCCTTGAACCAACAAACCTTTAAGATAGTCGTCCATTTCCAAAGCAGTCGGTTCACTTTTTTCTTTTTCTGTTCCTTCTAGGAAAGCAATACTTCTTTTCGGTTTCGGCGGCAACGAACATGCTTCACCTCGTTCTTTTTTCAACAAATACTCTGACATGCAAGTATGGTAAAACTTGTGGTGTTCAATGGCGAGAGCCTGCTCTTCAGTGAAACGGGTAGCCATTTTTTAGAATAACACACAAGCACAGTACACACCGCAGTAAAAGCGTCCTGCAAGCCGGGAGTCAGTGGGGGAATGTTGGTGTTCCTAGTCATGTGAGCGCCCGTAAGCACTGCGCTTAATTGTGGCCCCCTCGCTGATTGGCCGGGCTGTGACAGCGCCATCACGCGGCATGATGCAATATATTGTAACCGGCGTGAGGGAGTGGGGGTGAAAAGGAGGGGAGAAGAGGGGGTTCGGCAGTATTGATTTTTTGGCCTCACCGTTTGTCAGCTGACTTGGAACGCACACACTACTGTGTATGTGTTGTGTGTGTGTGTGTGTGTGTGTGTGTGTGTGTGTGTGTGTGTGTGTGTGTGTGTGTGTGTGTGTGTGCGTGTGTGTGTGTGTGTGTGTGTGTGTGTGGGGCGCGCGCGTGTGAGTATGTGTGTGTGTGTGTGTGTGTGTGTGTACGAGTGTGAGTGTGTGTGTGTGTGTGTGTGTGTGTGTGTGTGTGTGTGTGTGTGTGTGAAATTTAGGATATTTATAAAAACACATACTTCCGGTGACGTACTTCCGGTTGAGTCTGTAAGCTGTCTTTTCAACTGCTCTTGAAAAAAAATTGTGAATTTTGTGGAGTTAGTAAGCTAACTTGTATATTTTACAGTTTACGTGTGTTCTTAACTTGTCGTGGACATTTGTGTAAAGTGCGTTCGTCGCCAATTGAAACAGTGAAGTGTTTTTGTATTTTTTTAGAGTCGAGTCGTTTTTTTGCTAGTCTAGTAACTGACCTTCACCATGTCTCAAGTTGGCCCAAGTAGTTTATCCGCTGAGATCTTGAGGAACATCAGGTTTGATGACCTTGATATTGAAGGGGCTGTTCTGGGCGCATGGAACGACAGAAATAAGTCGTGTCCGTCTGCCAAAGGCAAAGGGAAAGGGAAAAGAACGAGTGGGGTTAACAATGACGTCAATGGTGATGCTGGAGATATTGCGTCACGAGTTGTAGAACTCCTCGTTCCAGTTCTTGGGGCTGCATTAAAGAAAACTGTGGAGGTCTGTATCAAGGAGGTGGTTACAGAACACTGTCAGAAAAGGTGTCTGAAAAACTCAGATGTATTTCAGAGAAGGCTCAGCAGGGACATCTTTTGCTGCGATACGAGCAGGATAGGCTGGATCAATATCAGCGAAGAGAAACCATGAGAATCAATGGACTCAAAGAAGAGGAGAACGAAGATCTGGTGGAAAAAGTGATGGAGTTGGGGAAGAAAGTTGGGGTAGATCTAGAAGTCAAGGATATATCTGTTGTGCACAGAACCGGCCTAAAAACCAAGAAAGCCCCAAGACCAGTGCTGGTGAAGTTCACTTCACGAAGAAGCAAGGCGAACCTCATGATGAGGAAGAGAGATCTGCGCAAACATGACATGAAAGGAGTTTACCTGAACGACGAACTGACACCCCTACGCTTCAAATTATTCAAAATTTGTAAGGCAGCACCTGGTGTGGACAGGGTATCCACTCCCCATGATGGCAAAATTGTTTGTCAGTTGAAGGCCGCCCCTGGGAGGAACAGCAGTGGCAGTGCGGGATCTTCCGGAAGCAACGCGGTGTACGTAGAGTCACCTGACGACCTTTTCCGGATCGGTGTGACGAAGGTAGACTACACGGCGCTTGGGCTTCAGCATTTCATCTACACCAGCTAGGGGTTTGTCGGAGGTCGTGGTGATTCATCTGACTCATGTGTAGTCTCAACGTTATGTGCTTGTAGCAGTACTCATTCTTCATCTTGTCTATGTGTTGGTAATTGTTTCTATTCTTCCAATCAATCTTCTGATGAGCGATCATCTAGTGCGGTAACTTCAACTGTGAATCCCTTTTGCTTTCAACCTTGCGTTTCTAATTGTGATGTCAACGATGACTATGTTCTTGATATGGATGTGGATCACACTGTTCGCCATGATCGTGAGCTGGCTTTTGTATCTTTAAATGTGTGTGGATTGCGTTCCCGTCTCCAGTGTTTGGAATTTGTGAACTATATTCAACTATTCGACATTGCCGTTTTCGTTGAGACTAAAACTGATGACCAAGATGCTTTATTTATCTCTGATTGCTTCAGTGACTGGGATATGACATTAAACTGTTTAACAGAAAATGCCTGTCTAATCGACGTTCTGGTGGTATTGGAATAGCCATCAAAAGCAAGCTATCTACGTGTGTGGAGATTTTACCTTATTCTGGTGGATGTGTGGCTTGGTGTCTATTAAAAAGATCATTGTCAGGTTATGATAAAGACTGTCTGATTGGTGGCGTATACATCCTCCCGAAAGTTCAGTTTATAGCAATGTTGAACTGTTTGATGTGATTGAAACGGAATTGCTTTCATTACAAGATAAATTAAGGATTGTTATGTTTTGTTGTTGGGCGATTTTAATGCTTATACCAAAAGTATGAATGATTTTATTGATATGAATCAGTTCACTCAGTCTGTGTTCTCCGATTTTCTCTATGTATGAGCGAAGATAATTTCCAACCTTGTCAAAGATCATCTAAAGATAAGCAGAGGCCTAATAATTATGGTTATCGTCTCTTAGATTTATGTAAATCACTGTCAATATACATTTTTAACGGAAGAATTGGTTCAGATGCTGGTATTGGAACATGCACATGTAAAGGAAGCACAGTTGTTGATTATATCATTGGTTCTAGATATTTGATGGAAAATGCAAGTAAGTTTAAAGTTGATGTTTTTGATGCGTTGTTCTCTGATGTGCACTGCCCATTATGCCTGTCTCTTCCAGTTAAAACCTGTTTTGTTTTCAATGAACCTAATGGTACTAAACACTCTCTGCATCAAAGCTATGATGGTGCAGAGATTAGAAGATGGGATAACAACAAATGTAATGAATATAAAGAACATTTAGCAAATTACAATGCTGATGAAATTGTAACTTTATTTGAACAAGGCACAATATCAATCAGTGAAATGAATAAGCGGTTTTCGTCAATTCTTGTTGATTCAGCGAAGGATACATTTGGTACTTACTCTAATACTTACAATAATAGATATTCAACGAGGCAGAATCAAAGCTGGTTTGATAAGGAGTGTAAAGTTTCTCGAAGCCAGTACTTTAAAGCAAAGCATAAAGTTAAATGTTCAAATACTGTGCCCAATCTAAATAATCTTGCTGCTAAAAGCAAAGAATATAAAAATGTTTTGAGACGATCTGAAAGAAGAGCAACGAGAAAATGGCATAGAGAATTGCGAGCTTTAAAAACTAGAAATCCAAGGGATTATTGGAGGAAAATTAAAGGCAAAAAAGCTTCATCGTGTCCTATATCTCTTGAAGAGCTTAAAAATCATTTCCAGTCCCTTAATCAAAATACTGGATGTAATGATATCATTTTTAGTAACGAAGTATCTGAAGGAAATATCAATCTAGACATTTTAAATGATTCAATTACTGAGGATGAAATTGAAAGAGTCATTAAATGTTTAAAGAATAATAAAGCAGCAGGAGTTGATTTAGTAAGGAATGAATATATAAAGAATAGTGTTCCTTATATGACAAAGTTTTATTGTTTATTGTTTAATCGTGTTTTGGATTCTGGTATTATACCAGAGAATTGGGTGACAGGGTTAATTGTACCACTCTATAAAGGCAAAGGAGATCAACAAGACTGCAATAACTACAGAGGGATTAAAACTGTTGAGTTGTGTAGGCAAATTATTCACGTCAATTCTAAATAGCAGACTTACTTATTTTGTTGAAATGAATGGACTTATTTCAGAAAACCAAGCAGGTTTTAGACGCATGCATTCAACGCTTGACCATGGTTTTGTTCTTAAATCATTGATTGACATGTTTGCAATCAACAATGGAAAATTATACTGTGCTTTTATTGATTACAGAAAGGCATTTGATTCTATTTGGAGACATGCTTTATGGCACAAACTGTTGAGTCAAGGCATATCTGGGAAAATTCTGCACGTTGTAATCAATATGTATGATCAAATAAAATCGTGCATTTTTCTAAATGGTCAAAAATCAGAGTTCTTTGGCAGTTTTATGGGAGTTCGTCAAGGAGAAAACCTTTCACCCTTATTGTTTTCATTATTTTTAAATGATCTACAACAGTTCCTTATTGACAATAACTGTTCTACTCTAGAATATGATTTAACGCAAGAGTTAAAACTTGAACAGTTTATTAAATTGCTTGTATTGTTATATGCTGATGATACAATTTTACTGGCAAATTCTAAATCAGCTTTGCAAAAAGAACTTAATGCCTTACATATATATTGCATGCAATGGCAATTAGAAGTAAATCCAAAGAAAACAAAAATAGTTGTCTTTCATGGTCGAAATAGTATGCGTGAAAATTTTTTCTTTGGGAATGAAAAAATAGAGGTTCTTAATTCAATTAAATACTTAGGCATCGAGTTCAGCAGAACAGGTTCGTTTTACAAAGCAAAAAAATGTGCTTATAATCAGGCTCTCAAGGCAATGTTTTCAGTATTACAAACTGCAAGGAAGCAGAAATTGCCAATTGATGTTTGCATACAATTATTTTATTCCATAGTTGTACCTGTGTTGTTGTATGGTTGTGAAATTTGGGGTTATGAAAATGTTGATATATTAGAAAAGTTACAGTTACGTTTTTTAAAGTATTTATTTAGATTAAATAAAACTACAATGACTTCAATGATTTATGGTGAAACCGGAATCTATCCTTTATCTGTACTGATTAAAGTAAGAATGATAAGGTTCTGGGCTAACTTAGTTGTTCCTGATTCTAAGAAGTATTCAAACAAAGTATATAATATCTTACATGAACTATATACAAAAGGAATTTTCGTTTCACCATGGCTTAGTTATGTTAAAAGCATTTTATTTGAAACTGGTTTTGATTGTGTTTGGGAATCTCATTCATTCACAAACAGAAATAACTTATGTAAGTGTGTTAAAAAGGAGTTGCAAATAATTATGCTCGTGATTGGCGCAGTTCTCTTGAAAACAGCAACAAGTGTGTATTCTATAAAAGTATAAAGACTGTCTTTGGAAAAGAACATTATATTTCTTCCTTACCAGATATTTATGTTATACCTTTATTCAAATTTAGATGTAGTAACCATAAATTGCAAATTGAAATTGGAAGACACCATAATGTTCCAAGAGAATTGCGTATTTGTCGTAACTGTGAAATGGGTGAAATTGGAGATGAATTCCATTGCATCATGGAATGTCCAAAATATAATGAACTTCGTGAAAAATTCATCCCTAAAAATATCTAAAACCAAAGTCTGTTTTCAACTTTTGTAATTTATTTCAAAAAGGAAGACGCATTTGTTTGAATATTAGTAAGTTTCTAAAAAATGGGAAGATTGTTTAATGAGATCGTTACAGTTCACCAGAATTCAGCATTTCGCAACTATGGTCACACATTGTTCTGAGTGAGTTTCGTATTTCTCTTTGTTACATTTGTATCCTCCATGCCCCAGCAGGGGTCAAAGGATTAAATTTGAATTGAATTGAATTGAATTGAATTGTGTGTGTGTGTGTGTGTGTGTTTGTGTGTCTGTCTGTCTGTGTCTGCGCGCGCTTGATTGTCTGTGTTTCAAATTTGAAACGCGGCCAGAAACATGCGTTATCAAGATATGCGCTATAAGAATTGTTACTATTGTTATTGTGTTTGTGTGTGTGTGTGTGCGTGCGTGCGTGCGTGTGTGCGTGTGTGTGTGTGTGTGTGTGTGTGTGTGTGTGTGTGGGGTGTGTGTGTGTGTGTGTGTGTGTGTGTGTGTGTGTGTGTGTGTGTGTGTGTGTGTGTGTGGTGTGTGTACGTGTGTGTATGCATGTTCATGAGTGTGTGTGTGTGTGTGTGTGTGTGTGTGTGTGTGTGTGTGTGTGTGTGTACGTGTGTGTATGCATGTTCGTGAGTGTGTGTGTGTGTGTGTGTGTGTGTGTGTGTGTGTGTGTGTGTGTGTGTGTGTGTGTGTGTGTGTGTGCGCGACGTATTTTGTGAAACGCAGAACACGTATGTCTATGGCTCCGTGTCTAAATGAAAATATCACAAGCAATCCTTCGCCACACGGTCAGGTGACGCCAGCCCTACCTTATGGCGTCAGCTAATTACAGGCCACAGGATCCGCCCAGGGCCGCGGTACATGGTACTGCCTGCCACAAACCCCAAGCCCTCTAATTAGGGTTGTTCGCACAGTGTCTCAGCCAAGTCTTAGTTTGGTGACTGTCTCCGCAAAAATGATGTTATTGAAAATGACTGTATGCGCGAAAATGATTAGGAAAACATAGGATTAAGCAAAAACTAAAATTTGAAAAGTTTAGTAAATTAGTTTTGAAAACGGATAACCCTACACAGTATGTTTGTTTGTAGGGTCGTTATTTTTGGTTATTGAAGTCTTACTTGTCAGAGAACAGGAAAAGGGGGCATTCTGGCTCCCCCGGCCGTTATTTTTTGGTTATTAAAGTCTTACTTGTTAGAGAACTAATAAATACCAATTCCTGACTCAAACCGCCCGAAAACTTTGTTGAGGGCGGGGTGAGTCAGGATTGGTATTTATTAGTTCTCTTACGGATATCACTGTTTATACTCTAATAATTGATGTCATTTATACTACGGATATCACTGTATATACTCTAATAATTGACGTCATTTATACTACTGGTATACACGTACTTTACGCTACTGTTGCACGTTGTGTACATTATCCTTGCCTCGTCATTACACTATGTAACACACCATTTTTAATTTACATTATCCATGCATCGTCATGTACACTACTTCGTATCACATCATAATCCATTTACTTATCCTGCCTTGTCATGTACACTGCTGCGATCACACCAATTTCTATTTACATTATCCATGCCTCGTCATGTACACTGCTGCTATCACACCATTTCATTTACATTATCCATGGCCTCGTCATGTACACTGCCTGCTATCACACCATTTACATTTACATTATCCATGCCTCGTCGTCATATACACTGCTGGTATCACACATTTTCAATACATTATCCATGCCTCGTCATGTACACTACTGCAATCACACCACATTCAATCCATTTTACTTATCCATGCTCATCATGTACACTACTGGATCACACCATTTTCATTACATATCCATGACTCGTCACGTACACTTACTGCTATCACAACCTGTTCATATACATTATCCATGTTTCGTCATATACAACGTACTGGCTACAAACACCATTTTCATTTACATTAATCCAAGCCTCGTCATCTACACTACTGCGATCACAACCATTTTTCAATTTACATTATCCATGCCCTCGTCCATGTACACTACTGCTATCCACAGGGACCGTTTTCATTTACATTATCCATATGTCCTCGTCATGTACACTACTGCTATCACACCATATTTCATTTACATATCCTTGCCTCGTCTTGTACACTACTGCTATCACACCATTTTCATTTTACATTAACCATGCCTCATCATGTACACTACTGCTATCACACCATTTTCATATTACATTATCCATGCCACGTCATGTACACTCCGCTATCACACCATTTTCATTTACATATCCATGATGCCATCGTCATGTACACTACTGCATCACACCATTGAATGTTTCAACCCGATAGTTTCAAATCGAAGGTGACATGCGGCGAATGTGAACACATTGAAAGGAATTTCAAGTAATTACCAGATAAATAACAGGGACAAACACATTACAAGACAAAACAACCACACGTTTTTGATCTCCGAGGTATTGGTCCATCACGATGGGGCCCATGTGTGCGCAACATTTGAAGAGATAAGGGAATTGCACATCACGATGGGCCCATCTGGCGCCACATTTGATGAATAATGATTGCACCATCACGATGGGCCCATCTGGCGCCCCCCCACATTTGGATGAGATAAAGGGATTGCACATCACGATGGCCCATCGGGCGCCACATTTGATGAGATAAGGTCTTGTCCATCACGATGGGCCCATCTGGCGCCACATTTGATGAGATAAAGGGATTGCACATCAACGATGGGCCCTCGGGCGCCACATTTGATGAGATCCGGTCTTGTCCATCACGAAGGCCTCCATCTGGCGCCACATTTGATGAGATAAGGGATTGCCACATCACGATTGGTCCCATCGGGCGGCTCACATTAGATGAGATAAGGGATTGCACCAACTCGAATGGGCCCTCCATCTGGCGCCCACATATGATGAGATAAGGGATTGCACATCACGATGGGCCCCTATCGGGCGCCACATTTGATGAGATAAGGGAATGCACATTCTTCTTTTCCCATTGTCCTGAAATGTCGTTTATTCTTGCCTCAAGAAGACCCGAGAGGTCGAAACGCTCGAGGTTTGGTCCTTGTAATTTATTGTCCCTCCTTATTTGGGAATTTACTCTCCTCATTCCGTTTAGATACGAACTTGTGTATATACTTCAGGATTAAAGACGGCGATTATGGTTTCCGCCATCAGAATGTGACTCCCTCGTCAGTTAAACTAACACTTCAACAATGAATGTCTGTGCCTGTTTCCGGTGAAAGAAACGATGCTACCCAGGCAGCAAAGCACAATTCCTCCCCCCACACCACCTGTTGGGCCCCCCCCCTCTGCCGAACATGACAAAGCATTCATGCTACCCTTCAAGGGACTGGCAACGGGCCACCAAAAAACTTCTACGGCCTCCCTCGCTCAGGGCGTGGAGCCAACTCGAGATTTGTGAGTATAGCTTATATATGACATGTCATAAGGTAGTAAAAGTGTGTATAGCTTATCATATGACAGGTCATGAGGGAGTACAGTGTGTATAGCTTATCATATTACAGGTCATAGAGGGATACAGTGTGTATAGCTTATCATATGACAGGTAATAGAGGGAATACAGTGTTGTATAGCTTATCATATGACAGGTAATAGAGGGAGTACCGTGTGTTATAGCTAATCAGATACAGTCATGAGATGGAGTACAGTTGTGTATAGCTTATATGACAGGTCATAGAGGAGTACAGTGTGTATAGCTTTATCATATGACAGGTCAAGACGAGGTACAGTGTGTAAGCTTATCATATGACAGGTCATAGAAGGGAGTACAGTGTGGTATAGCTTATCATATGAACAGGTAAAAGAGGGAATACAGTGTGTATAGCTTATCATATGACAGGTAATAAGGAGTACAGTGTGTATAGCTTAAACATATGACAGGTCATAGAGGGAGTACAGTGTGTATTAGCTTAACATAGACTGGTCCATAGACGGAGTACAGAGTGTAAAGCTTATTCATATGACATGTCATAGTACGGAGTACAGTGTGTTTTGCTTATCAAATGACAGGTCATCGTTGGAGTACAGTGTGTTATAGCTTCTCATATGACAGGTCATAGAGGAGTACAAGTGTGTATAGAGGCTTAATCATATGACAGGTCATAGAGGTGAGTAACAGTGTGCTAGCTTATCATATGACAGGTCAAAGAGGAGTACAGTGGTATAGCCTTATCATATACAGGTCAAAGAGGGAGTACAGTGTGTATATCTTATCATAATGACAGGTAATTAAGGAGTACAGTGTGTATAGCTAATCATATGACAGGTAATGAGAGTCCAGTGTGTATAGCCTTATCATATACAGGTAAAAGAGGGAGTACAGTGTGTAAAGCTTATCAAATGACAGGTAATAAGGGAGTACAGTGAGTATAGCTTATCATATGACAGGTAATAGCGGGAGAACAGTGTGAATAGCTTATCATATGCCAGGTATAGAGGGAGTAACAGTGTGGTTATAGCTTATTCATATACAGGTAACAGAGGAGTACAGTGTGTATAGCTTATCATATAACAGGTGATAGAGGGAGTACATATGTAGTCTGACCTCAACGACCAATGAAGACAGACATATGTCTATCGAAGTTTGATACGTGATAAGTCTAAGATATGATGTAGAGCTCAAATTGGTAGCTGGTTATCGAAAGAGTAACAGTGTGTAACATTACATTGTGTGCGTTTGAGCACATATACATTGTATAGTTTAACATTGTGACTGATGATGAACACAGTACAGTGTATAGTTAACATTGTGAATGATGAAGGAACATAGTACAGTGTAACTACATGTGACAGATGACGGACATAGTACAGTGTATAACTAGCATGTGACTGATGATGGACATAGTGTCCGAGTATAGTTAACATTGTGACAGATGATGGAGTAATGTACAGTGAATGAACTAGCATTGTGACAGATGATGGAACATAGTAGAACAGTGACTAACAAACATTGTGACTGATGATGGACACAGTACAGTGCATAGATAATATTGTGACAATGATAGACCATAGTAAAGGAATCACTAACCTATGTGACGAAAGATGGACACAGTACAGGTCTATTAAAATCATGTGACAGATGATGGACATAGACAGTGTAATAACTAACCATTGTGACTGAAGATGGACATAGTAAAGTGTATAACTAACATTGGACAGATGATGGATCTAGTTACAGCGCATAGCTAATTTATTGTTGAGAGATGATTGGACATAGTACAAGGTATAACATAACATTGTGACCTGATGATGGTCACAGTACAGTGTATGAACTGACATGTGACCGATATTGACATAGTAAAGAGTATAACTAAACATTGAACACATGATGGACACAGTACAGTGTATAACTCACATTGGTGACGGACATGATGAGACACAGTACAGTGTATAAATAACATTGTGACAAGATTGGGACATAGATACAAGTGTATAACTAAACATTGTGACAGATGAAGGACATAGTACAGTGTAAAAACTAACAATGTGACTGATGGAGGACATAGTAACCACATTGTATAACTACATTGTGACCGATGATGGACATAGTACAGGTATAACCTAACCATGTGACTTAAGTATGGACATAGTACAGAGTATCACTAGCACAAGAGGGACCTAAATGATGAAATAGTACAGCGTATAACAAACATTGTGACCATGATGGACATAGACAGTTCATAACTAACATATAGACAAATGATGGACACAGTACAGTGATATCAACTGAACATAGTGAGATGTGATGGAGCACAGTCCAGGTACAAACTTAACCTTGTGACAGGATGATGGCCCCATAGTACAGTGGTAATAACTAACCAGATGTGACAAAATGATGGCCGCTATAACATGATATGACAACTAAAACACACATAGTGACAAAAAAATGGACATAGTACAGAGTATTACTAGCATTGACAAATGAACGAACCTAGTACAGCGTCACCCATATATTGAGTCCAGAATCAGTGCAAAAGTTACGCCATGAAACGGTCTCACATAGATGACAGCATGCTGGCACACTACCCGTAGCCACGCACCAAAATAGCTTCGCTTCCAGTTCCCACTATCCCCGTACTCCACCACCCCAGCACAAAGAGCCAGATTCAGGTGGTACCACAGTAACCGAGAATACCAGCTACCATGAGACAGAAGATGATGTCCATAACACAGATCCAACACAAACAAAGTTTGACCAATGATGGACACAGTCCCGAGTCTCCCCCTAACAAATAGGCGAGTGATGGACACAGTACCGAGTATAACAAACAATAGTGACAGATGAAGGACCATAGTATCAGATGAAAAACAAACATTGTGACAAATGAAGGACAAAGTTAAAGTTATAACTAACCATTAGTGACAAATGAAGGACATAGTACAGATATAAACAAGCATTGTGACAAATGACGAACATAGGACAGCGTATAATCTAACTAATAATGTGACTGATGATGGATATAGTACAATGTATAGCTTAACATTGTGACAAGATGAGGAAAATAGTAACAGTGCATAGCTAATATTGTGAGAGATGAGAAGACATCGTACAGAGGTATAACAAACATTGTGCCTCGTATGAGAAGGCCAACAGTACAAGTTAAAACTGACATTGTGACAGAAGATGAAGGGCAATAGAAAGCAGAGTCTAACTAACATTGTGACACATGATGGACAACAGTAACATTGTTATAACTAACATTGTACACTGATGGAACATATCAGTGAATAAATAACATAGTTACAGATATGGACTATAGTACAGAGTTACCCTAACCATTGTTGCATGATGATGGACATAGTACCGTGTATAACTAACAGTGTGACTGATGATGGACATAGTACAGTGTACTAACTAAAAGTAGTGAACAGATGATGGACATAGTACAGTGAAATAAAAACAAATCATTGTAGACTGAGGATGGGGACAAAGTACAGAGTATAACTAGCCATTGGTGACAAATGATGAATAAATGACAGCCGTATAATCTAAAACTAACAATGTGACACAATGATGGACATAGTAGTACAGTGCATAACGCAAACATAGTGACAAATGATGGACACATGTACAGTGAGTAACCAAACATAGTGAGAGGTTATGGACACAGGTACAGAGTATAAACTAACATTGTGACTGATGATGGACAAAGTACAGTTATAACTAACAAATGTGACAAATGATTGACATAGTCACAGTGTAATCACAAACATTGTGACAATGATGGACATAGTACATAGGTATAACTAGCATTGTGACAAATGATCGAAAATAGTACAGCGTATAACTACAATTGTGACTGATGAGGATATAGTAAACTAATGTATAGTGAGCTAACGAATGTGACTGATGAAGGACAAAGTACAAGATGAATAAGTACCATAGTGACAAATGGATGGACCATAGTAACAGAGTATAAACTAGCATTGTGGACAAATTAAGAACATAGTACAGTGTATAACAAACATTGACTGATGATTGACATAGTACAGTTATATAACTATCATTGTGACGATTATGGAACATAGTACAGTATAAAAAACTACCATTGGGACAGATGATGTGTCATAGTACACGTGTACAACAGACATTGTGACAGATGAGTACATAGTACAGTGGTATTAACTAACCTTGTGAGAGATGATGACATAGTACAGTGAACAGACTAACATGTGACAGATGATTGGACAAGTACAGGTACAACTAACATTGCGACCAGATTATGGACATAGTACAGTGTAAAACTAACAATGTGACAGATGATTGACCATAAGTACAAGTGTACCACTAAACATTGTGACAGAATGATGACATAGTACAACCACCGTAAACTCATCATTGCGAGAGTGATTGACATAGTACAGCGTGTAACAAACAATGTGACAGATGAAGGACATAGTACACGTGTAACAAACATTCCGAACAGAGATTGACATGTAACAGCGTGTAACTAACATTGTGAGAGGTACGGACCTAGTACAGCGTTTAAACTAACAAAGTGACATATTGAGTGTGACAACTAACAGTTTATAACTAACATTGTGAGAGGTGATGGACACAGTACAATGCAATATTAACTAACGAATGTGACATATGATTGGACCCAGTACAGTGTAAGTAACTAACCTTGTGAGAGTGTGATGGACATAGTACAGAGGTATAACTAACATTGAGAGAGAATGATGGACATATTACCAGTGTACAACAAACATTGTGACCAGAGATTGACATGAGTACAGGTGTATAACAAACATTGTGATAGGTGATGGACATAGTAACAGTTGTATAACTAACATTGTGACATATGATGGACACCAGTACAGTGTATAAACAAACATAAGTGACATATGAAGGACAAGCACAGTGTATAACTAACAATTGTGACTTATGATGGACATCAGCACAGTGCATGGTTACCATAGTGACATATGATGGACACAGTACAGTGTAAACTAACATTGTGACATATGATGGACACAGAGCACCGTGCATGGTTTAACATTGTGACATATGCAAGGACACAGCCAAGTGTAACACTCACATTGTGACCTATGATGACACACTTACCGTGTATAACTAAAATTGTAGACCTATGATGGACACAGTACAGTGCATGGATTACACATTGGACATAGGATGGACACAGTACCGTGTAATAAACTACCAGTTTGACACATGATGGACACAGTAAAACCGTGTATAACTCAATATTTGACATAAGATGTACACAGTTACCGTGCATGAGTTAACATTGTGACAAAGATGACCACAGTACAGTGAATAACTTAACATTGAGACATATGCTGGGCCACAGCACAGTGCCTAGTACAATTGTAGACATATTAAGGTACACAGTACAGTGTATAACTAACAATTGAGACCAATGATGGACCACAGTACAGAGTAAATAACTAATATTGTGACATAAGATGAATACAGAACATGGCAAGTTTAACTTAGTGACTGATGGTTAGTCAGTGTAAAGGTGGATAAGCATGCAACACTGTATAGCTAACATTGGTGGACAGATGGTTAGTCAGTGTGACAGATGGTTCGCAGTGCACAAGTATAGGCTAACATTGTGACAGATGAGGTTATTAGCAGTGTGAAAGGTGGTAAGCACTGGGACATGATAGTATAGCTAACATTGTGCCAGATGTTAGCAGTGTGACAAGAATTGTACTAGCAGTGCACATGTATAGCAAACATTGTGACAGAGGATTAGCAGTGTGAAAGGTGGTTAGCATTGGCACAGTGTATTGCCTAACAGAGTGAACAAAGATGGTTAGGCAGTGTGACAGATGGTTAGCAGTGAGAACAGATGGTGCAGTGGCCAAGCTTAGACAAATAGTGAGACAGATGGTTACATAGCAACAGTGTATAGCAAACAATGTGACAAGTATGGTTAGCAGGTGCACATTTGATAAGCTAGCATGTGACCGTGTTTTGCAGTGCAAAGCTTATGACTAAATAGAGTGACAGAAGGTTAGCAGTGCACATGTATAGCTAACAGTGTGACAATGGTTATCAGTGCACAATGTAAAAGCTAACAGTGTGACAGATTGTTAGAAGAAATGCACAGTAGTATTGCTACAGTGTGCAAGATTGTTAGCAGTGCACAGTGTATTGCTACAGATGGACAGATGGTTTAGCAGTGTAAAGTGTAAAGCAAACATTGTGACGCGATTGTTAGAAGTCACGAGTATAGCTAACAGCGTGACAGAAGGTTATCAGTGCACAAGTGGTATTGCTACAGTGTGAAAAATGGTTAGCACAGCAAGTGAAATAGCTATACATTGTGACGAGATGGATAGCAGTGTGACAGATGGTTAGCAGTGGCCAGATGGTTAGCAGTGCAGAGTGTAATTGCTAACATTGGTGACAGATGTTAGCAGAGCATAGTGTAATAAGCAAACCAGTGTGACAGATGGTTAAGCTTACATGCATAGTGTATACCTACAAGTGACATATGGTTTAGCAGAGCATAGTGTATATTTTAACAGTGTGGTCAGTATGGTTAGCAGTGCAATAGTGTATAGTTACATGTGATAGCTGGTTAAGCAGTGCAACAGTGTATTGCTAAACAGTGTGACAGAATGTTACCACAGCACAGTATGTATTGCGGCACAGTGTGACAGAATGGTTAGCACAGCAGACAGTTGTATTTCTAACAGTGGGACAGACGGTTACCAGTGGCCAAATGTATAGCTAACATTGTGACAGGGCGTGTTTGACCAAGTAACAGTGTGTAACCTAACATTGTGACTGTAGACAAAGCACGTTATTTGAGATATAAAGAACAGTGTATTAGCTAACATTGTGACAGCTTTTGACAAATGCCGTGGTAGCTAACATATGTAGACAGTTTTTGACAAGTAACAGTGTGTAGCTACGACAGCTGTAACAGGTGTTTGACAAAGACAGTGGTCTATTGCTAACAGTGTCACCGGTGACTGAACAAAGTACAAGTGGTGTAACTAATCTTATGGCAGGCATTGATATCATACACCAATAGAAACCAGTGACATGAGATGGATTAAATGACAGCGTAGGCCAGACGTATTGAACAAGTCATTGGGCCTAGTACTATTGTAGCTGACCTTTAAAACAAATGACGAACATAGTACAATGTGTAGCTGACCGTATAACAAATGACGAACGAGTGCAATGTGTAGCTGACCTCATATACAAATGACTGAACGATACAATGTGTAGCTGACCATATAACAAATGACGAAAAGTAAGTGCAATTTGGGGGGTGTAGCTGACCTCATGAACAAATTGACGAAAAGAGTGCAATGTGATACTGACCATTATAAACAAAAAAAGACGAACAGAGTGGCAATGTGTAGCTGACCTTATAACAAATGAGAGAACGGTTGTGCGAAGTGTGGCGTAATGTACTGAGCTGACCTCATAACCAATGACGAACAGCGTGCAATGTGTAGCTGACCACATCATAACAAATGACGAACAAGTGCAATGTGTAGCTGACCCCTTATAGACATAATTTAATGACGAACAAAGTGCAATGTGTAGCTAACCTTATATCAAACAAATGAACAGATACAATGTGTGGTAGCTGACCTTATAACAAAGACAAACAGAATACAATGTGTAGCTAGACCTTAAAACAAATGAGACGAACAGAGTACAGTGAGTAGCAGACCGTATAACAAATGACGAACAAAGTACAATGGGTAGCTGACCGTATAACAACTGACGCCCCGATGTAAACAGAGAGAAGCAGACCGTAACACTCAAAGACGACCCTAGAACCAAGAGAAGCTGACCTTCTACAATGCCCAGAGTGCCAATGTGTAGCTAGACCTAAAACACAAACGATGAACATAGTACAATGTGAATCAGGAAGCAGACCGATAACAAATGTACGACAGAGTCACCGTGTGGTAATCTGACCTTCTACCAACGAAGAACAAGAGTACCATTGAGCCTGACTTATAACAAAACCATTACCAGAGTACAGTGTGTAGCTGAGACCATATAAAAGCGCTGAACAGAGTACAATGTTTAGCTTTGACCTAAAACAAACGATGAAACAGAAAGTACAATGTGTAAGCTGACCTTATAAAATGGTATGACGAACACGTACATGTGTATCTCCGCATAAAAATGAATGACGAACAGAAGTACAATGTTTAGCTGACCTTATAATGTATGAGAACAGAGTGTAACAAAGTTAGCTCACCTTATAATGAATACGAGCAGAGTACAAAGTGTAGACTGACCTTTATGATGGGAAATGGACAGAGTGCAGCCTTAAGCTTATGTTATGCAGGTGAATGAGAGAGTACACTGTGTAGCAACCCTTGTAACAGGGAGATGGACAAATGCAGTGTGTAGACACCAGCCACCGTGGCAGAGAGGTATAAGCGTCTCGGAACTCCCGGCTGGAGGCCCATGGTTTCGTTTCCCCATCAGTCATGTTGGATTTTTGTGCCCCGACTGGCTCCTACTCAGAGTGAAATTTGCCAGGAGGGCTTCAGTTGAGAAGACAGGGACCACACAGTCGATTTTTAACGCAACTTAATGGAAGCCATCTTCAGAAGATCGATGGTCAATTTATTCCTGGACCAACCACTGTAAAGGTGTCATTTTCTTCTCTCGTCCGGTTGATGCCCAGTGATATTAAAACCGTATGCGTACTTTGTCTGCGTCATCTTCGTCTTCGTCAATCCGTCACCGTCATTATATTGTAGTATGATGCTGCTGTGTGCTGTTGCTGCTGCTGCAGCTGTCGGCTGCTGGCTGCTGCAGATGAAGGTGATGACGATGGAGCTGCTGTTCTTGATTCTGATAGGTTTGTTGTGATTTGTATTTCAGTTTTAGTTTTATCAGCGCACGATGTGATTCGCCCGTAAACGTGACATCAGAGAAAGCAAGTGCAAGGTGGAAGAGAAGTTTTTGCAGAGCAAAGAGTCACTCGGTGAACCGTGAAAGCGTTTCCAACTGCAGATCAGTACCGCCCCCTCAAGCGTAACATGTGCTCTGTACAAAGGCACTGGCAGCTCGTCGAAAACCTTCAGGACAAGACTGATCTCACGGAATTCTGAAAGGCAGTGAAAATGCTAAGGACCTCTGTTCAGTGTTTTCCCACCATTATCTGTTGGTCCTGAAGGGGCAGCCTACAGAAAGCTTCTTCTTCTATGATCGCAAGCATAAGAGTCCAGTATGTTTTGTTCGACTGAGGTTTGAAGTTTCGTTTGCCCCAATAGAAATAAAGGACACTGTCAATGCAAACAGTCGTGTAAACCGAGCCAGTTACTATTAGCAACGAGACCACGTTTTTGTTGATTAAAAATAATTAAAATAAAAACAAAAATGCCATAAAAAAAATCATTTGATCGATTATTTTTAATTAGAAAGTTATATGGGTTGGCAAGTCTGGAGCACAACCCCAACACACCGACACACACACACACACAGACGGCACGACAAACACACACACACATACACACTGCAAACATACACACTATACAAAAACAACAGACACACAACAGTTGAACACACACACACAAGTCACACACACACAGATAAATAACAGACAGACAGACAGCTAGCTAGCTAGCCATGCTGAAAATATTTTTCTAACCTCAGAAGTTATTGGTCTGATGGGCTGTTGAATGGAACCCTAACATAAATTGATACGCTACTGTTAGGGATCATATATCTGAATAGTTGCGGTATCAGTTTTTAGTTCAAAGCCATAGTAGGTCTTATACTGATGAGGTTGCATCAATTGAGTAATTTATCAACTGCATTGACCGGCCATTGCTAACTAGTAAAAAATGTTTTCTTCATGTAGGTGAAAGTTTTCATTTGGTGGGCCCCGCTTATTTCGTAATTATATTAAATGAACAGAAGCATCACTTTAATGGCTGCCACATAGATCTTTAATTACAGGTTGTCCTATATGGCTAGTTGGTGTCAAATTGGACATGCGTATTTAACTGAAATCATGTTGTCTGCTGGGCCCATTTTGCTGGTCATTTATCTAAATGTTATAATACAAGTCATATGGGATTAGATAGACATAGAATGTAAAACTGACGTAGCTCCAAACGCTTAATAACTGAATATTTTACTTACAGTAGTTATGGTTCTATGTTCATCGAGGTCAACCATATGTGACAAGAAACCATTTGTCAACTTTTTCATAATTATGAAGATTGACCAGAACTTGAATGACATGGGTGTCTGTTCTTTGGCTCGTCATAAGCATATTTGATGGGATTGCCAGACATTGAATTGACCTGGTGTCTGTTCTTTTGCTCGTTAATATGGCTTATTTGATGGGATGATAGAAATGACGAGTCCTTCAGCTTGGTGACCAGGAATGCCTAGAGCCCTTCAGCTTGGTGACCAGGAAATGACAGGCCTTCAGCTTGGTAGACCAGGAAAGAACTTAGCCTTCAGCTTGGTGACCATAAATGACAAGCCTTCAGCTGTGGTGACCAGGAATGACTTGGGCCTTCAGTCTTGGAGACACAGGAAAGACTTTAGCATTTCAGCTGGTGACCAGGAATGCCTTAGCAATTCAGCTTGTAGTGACCAGAATGACTTAGAGCATTCTCTTGGTGACCAGGGAATGACTTAGCATTTAGCTTGTTGACAGAAATGACTTAGCATTCCCTGCTTGGTGACCGACCTTTGCAGAGGCTAGTGCATGAGTAAAAACAAGTGTAGGTACGTACCCGAAGTCTGGGACAAACGGACACATTCTAATTTATTGGAATTACATCGTAGAAGAGAGAGTCACGGAGTGCACACATTAAAAACATTTATTCATGGATGGCTTGCTATGAACACCGAATCTCCCCTAGATCCTGGACCTCTTCTTTTCATACATTACAGTATTCCCTTTTTTTCTTTTTTTTTTTCTTTATTTTTTTTTTCCATGTTGGCAAACTGGGGGGTACTGGGATTGCCGTTACAATATTTGTTTTTTCCTTTTTTCTTCCTTCCCCTTTTTTTTTTATTTTTTTTTTTTTTTTTTTTTTTTCCTTTTTTATTTTTTATTTTTTACATTTTTCTTTTTCTTTCTTATCAAGAATCATGTTTTATTTTCAAAAAACAAAATCACAAATTACAACAGAGGACCAGAAAACGCAGAAGACAATAACAACAACAAAACATAATCATCAGTGATCCTTACAATGATCACAATGACTCTTAATTATACGTCATTATCATCAATGAGCATTAAATGCGCTGATGCATTGCAGTAATGCAAAAAGGGATCACTCATGGATGCATGAATTTTGTCCGCACCCTATAAAATTCTCAGTTTATCCTGACAGGTCCTATAATCTACAGAGGACATGTCCCCGGGATTGTGGGGTTATCAAGCATATACAGACTTTAAGAACAATTAAAAATACAAAGATAATGCTTTCTTGAATTAAAAAAAAAAGTATGAATCACTGATGAAGGTATGACTTAACATGTTAAATTTGGCGAAGTCATCAAGGAAGGTATGATACAGTTTCCACTTACTGGAAATTTTTCCTGCCCGCTTAATGAAATACATATGGGGAAGCCCATATGAGTGTGGATTGTCAATGTCCAAATGGAAAGTGTTTCCATTGACTGTGGTGCGTTTGGTTTTTTAACACGCGTAAGTAGGCCGGTATATTTTTCCCCACGAAATCAGAATTATACCACAAGATAGATCACAAAAGGGATCATCAAGACAATGCTCAAGAATAGAAATACCATTACCGGTCTACCACGACAGGACAAAAGTTAACTCTTTCTATCTCCCAATATCACATACCTTGCCGCCAACCAAAAGCACGTGTGATACCGACACCTGCAGTGATGGCACAAAAGAATTGAACAATGCACCAACCACACAACACCCACTCGTTAAATAGATGACGGCAGACCTCTCTGTGTACTAAGTTTCCAAAACACTACACTCATAGCACCCTATACATCATTTTTTTTTCCTTCCAAGAACGTAAAGACCAAACAACACTTAATTTACAACTGTGGTCCACGCACGCTCACGCTAGGCAGTCCGTATCCTGACAGCAGTCCGAATCCTGACAGCAGTCCGTATCCTGACAGCAGTCCCGCATCCCCAGACATCAGTCCCCGCTTAAATCCCTTACAGCAATCCGTATCCCAATTACAGCATGTCCCGTATCCTGTACAGCAGTCCCGTAACCCCCACCCCCTGACAGCAGTCCCGCATCCTGACAAGCAGTCCGAGCCTGACAAGCAGTCCGGTATCCTCCCCTTACAGCAGTCCCGTTATCCCCCTGACCAAGCATCCCGTAATCCTGCCCTGGACAGCAGTTCACGTAACCTACAGCAGTCCGTTATCCCCCTTACAGTCACGTCCGCATCCTTGACAGAGTGCAGTAAATCCTGACATGCAGTCCGTATCCTTACTAAAGCATTCCGTACCCAAAACCTGACAGCAGCACCTGTCCCCTTTATCCTACAGCCGTCCCCGTATCCTGACAGCATAGCCGTAATTCCTAACAGGCAGTCTTGTCCCCTTACAAGCAGTCCATTATCCCCCTGACAGCAAGTCCGTATCCTTACAGAGCAGTCCGTATCTCTTACAGCATCCTAAAGCAGTCAGTGAACCGAATCCTTGACCAACAGTCCCTATCCTTACAGAACAGTGCCCTATCTCTATAGAAGCACTGTGTCCCTTACAGCAGTCCGTATCCTTACAGCAGTCCGTTCCTTACTTCAGTCCGTATAACCTAACAGCAGTCCGTATCCTTACAGCAGTCTGTTATCATTACTGCAGTCCATAACCTTGTAGCAGTCCCATATCCTTACAGCCGTTTACCGTATCCCTTACAGCAGACCTTCGCAGTTCCAAATCCTTACTCCTTTTGTCATCTGATATCCTGAAAGCCCCCGAAACAGATTAGCAGCATTGTGGTATATTCGAAAACCTTTACTATCTGATTCCTGATAGAAACATGAAACAGCTAGCATGCATATTTAGACATATTTTGATGGAAACCTTTCTTCTGATTCCTGTGACCAACCTGACACAGAATGGCATCGTTACATGAAAGGATCCAGATGTCACTGATCCTTTCACCATCAACAATAATAAGACAAGCGTCCAATGCTTTCTGTACTTCACAATAAGAAGACAACGTCCAATAGCTTTCTGTACATCTGCCTGCGGCTGTGCACCATAACAGTGCCATCGGCATACAAAAAGCAGCAAAGTTTCAGCATCGCTCATGCAACAAACTTTGTAATCTATTCGTGTCGCCATTGTGCTCCTGCAAAAGATTCCAATAAATTGCCAAATTTTGGATATAGTGGGGAAGATATTCTTCATATTGTCTAACTCCTGAATGATATTTTTAACAGAAAAAAACCAGAGGTACTGATCTGCATCTTCACACATACATTAGATGAACTAATAAATACCAATCCTAGCTCAAACCGCCCTCAACCAGTATCGTGGCTGTTGAGCTAGGATTGGTATTATTATTTCTCTCCTATAAACCCTACAACATACAACTGTGTAGGATTATCCCAGTTTTGGCAATAACTAATTTACTAGAAACTTTTCAGATTTAGTTTTTGCTTAATCCCTGGTGTTTTCCATGATCATTATCAATAACATCATTTTCGCGCATACATTCCATACAAATGCGTCTCTGTCTTTCATGTGAACTAAACTACAGCTTAACTGTTCTCTAAAGTCCTTTTTTAAAACCGAGTTATATTTCTGGCATAAATCCACACACTTATCCCAGCTGTCCTTCCACTGAAAGCTAGTTTCGACAAAAAGCGTATCTTTTTAAAACTATGCTCTTCTGCCGAACAGTCCCATCTAAAATAAATATTGTCTGCGTTTCCCTTAAAACATTATAAAAGAATCTAAACACTCCACTTAAGCTTATTGCTAGGAACAACTAAATATATATTCATCATCCCTGTCCATAAATATAAATCTTCTATCAGAATATGCTTTGTTAAATTCAAGCGTTGGACAGAAAATCCCAATATGAGCAAATTATAACGATAAACTGTTGTAAATAGTTGAGACAAATATTGTTTTACCCACAACCAGTTTGCCCACAAATTAATGAATCAATGAGGGGATTATGTCAAAAATTTAACGCTCCATAGTTTTCTAAAACAAACTTAATCTAATCCAGTTAATTATTTTTAATCATGCACTCCATCAAAACCTGTTCAGTATAATAAAATCCTATGAGGCCCTTGAAAAAAATGCTAAGATTAATCCAATTCAGTTCTGTAAGAGATCGTTTCTATTTAGACTATATTGATTTGTTGCTTGTTGTTATGACCTTAATATCCTCGCCATTGTGAAGAATGACGAACAGTAACATTAAAGATTTTCAACGTCTAAGTTATGCCAGCTATTAGAATCCTTTTAGAAGGACGTCACTAAAACGCCCACAACCCCATCCCGTCCCCTTATCTTATAAGTCAGAAAATTTCAAAAATCATTGTGAAACCGCAACAACCTAATTTCATTTGCGGAATGACTGTATATTGTAGAAGGCACCTTTAAAACCGTTTCTCTTCTGTGGAGGATGTTCTGTTTATTCTATACGGCTTTATTCAATCTCTTTCCGACTATTGTCGTCCGGCATAAGACCGATACATGTAAAGGGCCAAGTTGAAAGCTTTTTCTAAAATATTTTTGACGGCTAAAAATGGTAAATGGCTTATGAATTCAAATTTATGTCCCATACTAAATATGATCAAAGTGCCATTTGAGGTCAGGTTTCGAACTATTTTAATTCATACGGCCCAACATTATTTGCTTCTAGATTGCGCAGCTGTTCTAGTTTAGGAACAATATAGCTGTCGCCAACCTCTTTATGCCGTTTATAATCACCATCTTAGTGAACTCAAAACCATACAAAACGCCTACACATCGGTCGTACCAAGTCCGCAACATCTGCAAGGTCTTTTTAATTCTAAGATTATACACCTTACAGGCGTAATTGTAACTCTGTTCTTCTGCCCCCGCGAAATTTTTTATACAACATATTATTTTATTCCAAACAATGTGCAGGTTTTAATCACATTTTACGACTTTCCCTGTTTTTGGTCTGGATTTTTTACATTATATGATCCAACCCTCCCCAAACATTCTTTTAAACTGTAAATTAGGAATTGTATAATTTCCTAAACGCAAGTATGCACTTCCCCAGAACGGAAGATCTCTTAAAAACAGTTGAGGGACTTCCCTTCATATAATTTCATCATGCACAGCTCATCCAAATGAACATAGAGTAATGAATGTAATGCAAGAACGAGCGGACTTTCCCCCTCAAAATTAGTTTTTGATCTGTGTAACAAAACAAACTTTTAGTGTCCTGAGTGCACTTCAAAGCGAACATTTTAGCTAGCTCTTTTATCAAATAAGTAAGTTGCTTCTTCCAGGCTTGAATGATAATATGTTTTTAGATTTGCCATTTGTTAAGTTTGAGAGTATGTCGAGTACACATTCTTCTTTAAGTGAGCAAAACCCGTAAAACCATCATGTATAGTTAAGCAGGCTACTTTGAGCCCTATGTTATCAAATTATTAGAACCTTATTATTGATTTCTTGGTTTCGCATTATATTAAACCATACGACTTTGTAGAAAATTTACATGAAGCGGCGCAACGCATTCTGCTTCCGCAATTTGTTAACCATATGCATGTTCTAAAAACGAAGGACGGTCTTAGGTGTTATTGTTACAAAACATTTTATAAAACAAATTAAAAATGAGTAGCGTTTAAATATACTGATGCAAAATATTCTGTTTGGGCCGCACTAAGAAAGTGACAATCTTAAAAATATAGCAACTGACACTCTCGATATTTTCTGTGACCCAGACTGACACTTTTGCATAAAAAAGTGAGTACTCCATTAAACAGATATCTTAAACCCCCCATTAAAAAAGACCTACAATCCCAAAAGTGTGGTTCAGTCATCCGATGCAGTTTTATCATAACTCATTTAAACTTTGCTGTGTTTTGTGTCATCAACTGGTGTGGAGTATCGATGCTGATTCCACTTAAAGATCATCCTGATCCTTTTGGTGAGTCAGTTACAGATTTTTATTTTTAATGACACCTTCAGACCGTATTTGACTGCACTGCAAGCACCATTGCCAAATGAAAAAACGTTTAAAATCCATTCAGCAACAGAATCGGAACATGAAGGCTTTTTGAAAGATAGTAACGGAATTCCATATTATGTTAAAGACAGACTTTAGACAAAAGTCGGATCTTAATCATGGCTTAGCACCCCCTTATTTTTGGGGCGTGCACAGAAAGTAATAACTATGACTGGAATCCTCCATATTATACATCTTTCTCTCAGGGCACACTGTTCACTTGGGTCCATAAGCAAAGAGCAAAAAACATCGTGGACAACATTAATTTTAGACACTTCTAAGCCTAACTAGAGCGGGAATAGAACGAAACCGACTCATTACCGTATTAACGTTTGGTGTTTGCCTAGGTTCGCAAGCACAGACAAGGTCGAGCCATAACTAATCCTTCTACTGCTTTTTTGGGATGCACAAAACAATACTTAGCAAATTTAGAGGACGCCAATAATTCTACAGATTTGAAATTGCCCTCAAGTAAATAGCAAAGGTAACCAAAATGTTTTAACCATACGCAAGATCGAAAGTATCTTGTTTGCTGTTGGCAATGGTTTTTACCTGCTACCTCTGACCCTCATAAGACTCCAGTTAGGAACAATAATAAACTACAACAATGACAACCTGTGTGGCGAGCCATAGAACAGAAGGCGGAAAAAACGACAATAATTCTGAGTCCAGTAATATTACAAACATAAAAAAAAACACCGGCAGATTAAGTCATCCAATCCCCGAGGTCCAAAGCCCAAGACCCGTTGATGAACCGCAAAAAAAGTAATGACCATGAAATATGAAAAGACAGCACTTGTTAATTGGATTAAACAGCCTAGGATTACTCCGTTCCTTTATCTTACTAAATATTAACCCAACCTATTAAGAAACAAATCCCATAGTGCTCAGCCATAAAGCCAACTACTTTGCTTGCAGTAGACAAAATCCTAGCTAAATAACACTCCCTAATATACCTGTAAAGAGTTATAGCTTTACCAGCTATTTTTTTTTAATAAACTCGCAAGCTGAGTCAAGCAGTTTTTTTAACCCATGAATTATCAGGAGATGGCGATGGAGGTACTGGGAATTGACCAACGCGCCTGAAATAGCCAACACCATGTACTGTAATGCAAATCTAAGGCTGTTATAACGCTTGCCAAGTGACACCTTGCTCTCAAACGAGTGTTTTATTCGTTCAGCTATCGATGCGTCTTCATATAAAATTTTGTCGGGGGGGGGGGGGGGATAGGTTTCTCTATGCTGTTCACTTGAGTTCGTAATTGGTCTCCGGTTAGTATTTTGTCACTTTTCTAGTCTTGCTGATCTTTCTTGTTTCAAGATCTTTTATGTCTTTTGTTTTTATATTCATTCTTTAACATCCCGGCCCTAAGTTTGGCGTCGTCAGCCTCAGCAAGTTTTTTTTTTTTCTTTTTTCTATATGCCCTTTGTTCCAGTCAGTTTTGGCTAAATTGTTTGGAATAATTCCCCTTTAGATGGTTCTTAAAGTACGATCAAGGGCTAATAATTCTCTCATAGGGAGCGGTGGATCGCGCATAGTTTTTAATGCTGCTTCTTCAGTGGTTTCTGCTTCTATTGCTTGATTTTTTCGCCGCTGCTTGACTTAAATCTTCAAGTTCCATGTTTTGCATTTGGTATCTGTTGGGATTTCTTGTTGTATGTTTTGAAGTTTAGCAACTGCCTCCACATCTAATTTTGGTTTAGTAAAGCCAAGGCGATTTCGATCTTCCACCGGAAGGTGTTTTTTGATTGTACCCATGCCTACAAACTTTGATGAGTCTCGTTTATGTGTAAGCTGAAAAAGTTGTCCTTGCTTGATTTTCACATACAAATGGTTATCTTTTACTTCAAATCATCGGGGTATATAGTTTCAGGAGGTTCTAGTTCTAAACTTTGGTATAATGATCTGACCTTACTTTCTGTTAATTGACGCCTTTGCTCCCCTTCGACTAATTCATCATGCAATGAGGCCCCGAGTAATGCTGCTCCCAACGGGAATCACTCATGTCGTCTACAGGTTCAAAATCATAATTTTCTTCATCTTCAATGCCCGCCATGTTTTTAAATAATTAACTTTTTATTTTGTTTTATAAAAAAATGTCACAAAATATGGCTCGATTCTTGACCCCGCTTAGAAGTCTGAAAGAACCCTTTGGCGTGAAGGGAAATAAACGGAATATTACTGTTCCAAATAATCCATCTACTATTGATGCGGATCAAATTCTTACTGTCAGATTTCCAGACCTAGGAGCGGATGATTTGATTGTGCAGGCTCTGCACGGCTTACTTTCAAAATAGAACTCGCTTCAACAACAGACCCAAACAGAACAGTTGTACAGAATCTGGGACGGGCAATCGTTAAGAAAATTTCTGTAAAACTTGAGGGGCAAGAAGTATTTTCTTTACACAATGCAGACATATTTTTAACCTATTCTGATCTATGGCTAACCGAGAATGAAAGGGCTGATCTTGCGTTTCAAGGAATCGAAAATGATGATGGACTAAAACATAGAATAGACGCCGGAAATGCTAACCCAGACGGTAAAAAAGCATTTAGCTGTAAATTTTGCGTATGGAAATCGCTTTTCTATTCCCTTAGATTTTGAGTTGTTAAAAGCGCATGCGCCATACTTTCAAGGAGCATTAAAAGACAGATTGTCATATGAACTAACTTTTAATGAATACAAATATGTTATCAGATCATCAGACACCGAAAGCAAAGTACAGCATTTCTGACATCTCGTTAGAGTTTGACGTTGTTAGCAACACTAACTTAGCGAGGCTGATCGAGCAACAATATAAGACAAAATTAGCAATATATTACGAAAGAGTGCATCATCATACAACATATCCCAAAAGCAGGCAGACACTATATGGAATTTAGTTTTAGTACCAAAGCAAGATCGCTTAAAAGGT
This sequence comes from Conus ventricosus, assembly GCA_018398815.1. Classification (NCBI taxonomy): domain Eukaryota; kingdom Metazoa; phylum Mollusca; class Gastropoda; order Neogastropoda; family Conidae; genus Conus; species Conus ventricosus. The sequence goes on along the minus strand of JAFLJL010008087.1, from coordinate 3,007 downwards.
ATTTTATTGCTGTGTGAAGATGAAGAACCATTCAAAAGACAAACTGAAAGTTTTATTAATCCTAAAATAACGAAAGTGCAATGTACAATTGAGGGTAGTCCTAACCAAATCTACGCTAGCGGGCTTAAAACCTTATCATCATTTTGATGAAATAAGAAAACTGTTTGGTGGCGGGAGGTGTAGAAATCCAAAAGTTGACCTTGTGTCTAAAGATCTGCACCTTCACAATGTTAGACTCGATGATTATTTAACAACGAAATACGGCATATGGATTGACCTAAGGTCAACGGAGGATAATCAGTTGCATGGAAGTGGGAGAGAGGTTAAAGCCGTAATAAACATTCAAATTGATAAAGAAAAAGAGAGTGATAAACCACTTAATGCACATTTCTTTTTAATATGATGCGCAGCTGAATATTGAAGATAACAATTAGAAAGAATAGTATACTAAATTATTTTTTCATTTTTAAAAAAGCATGTCTGTTGAGGTTTAATTCCAAAAGTACCTAAAGAAGAGATAGCAGGCAACTCTGCTGTTATTGAAGGCAACATCGACCCCAGGGTCGTCTCTGCTGCTGCTGAAGTAAAAAACCTTCAGATTAACAAACATTACACAAATGCAACAAAAACTAGAGCAAGACCTTTCAAAATACAGCAAAACCAAACGAAGGTATTCTGCTGCCTTCAATGCTGTTACTTATGTTAATACTGGAGCATCAACTATAAGCGCCGCATCAGCAGGAACGAGTGTTGGTCTCTTAGCAACGGGCATAGGCACACCCGCAGCTTTACCTCTAGGTGGTTTGTCTTTAGCTCTCGGCCTGTGCTCATTAGCTGTAGGTGCTGCGAGCAAAAAAATAAAAACTAAACTTCAAAAGCACACAGCCATGGTTCAATTAATAACAGCTAAACTTAGTTCCTTTAATCTGATAATAACTAAAGCACTAGCTGACTCAAACATCACGGATGAAGAATTTAGCCGTTTACAGGCTGATTTTAATGACTACAAAAGACAAAAGTTTGATCTTCAAAGAAAGGCAAGGACAAGTTTTTCTCAACAGCCAGACACCGATCAGATAAAAAAGGAATGTTTAAAAAAAGTAAACGAAACATAAACTCTGCTCTAAACAGCTCACATTAACAACGCCAAAGGCGGAAGGGTGTTTATACTTTAGTTTATGAGTCTAAACATAAAAAGACTATCGATATTGATTAATTATTTTTTTGATTTAAATAAATATTTTGAGTTAGAAAAGAAACTCAGCATGGATAAGATATATGAAGGTCCAGACGAATTGTTTGAAGGAATGCTTAAGGAAGAAGATTTATCAAGAAAACTGAATGATATTGATTTAGAAGTCATTAATCCAGCAAACGTACAGGCAAGTGTTGCTCATGCTATTTCTCAAGTTCCAGGTAAACTAACAATAGACCCGCCAGTTAAAGTAATGTTAGCTGTTTTAATCGACTATGTAACAATTAATGAAGAAAATCTAGAAGTCTGGGTCTCAACTAAACAACAGACTATTCTTTCCTCTAATGACTTAACACCCGGTTGGGCAGACCAACTGCTTACACAGTTTGATGTGGCTGCCGAAAAAGCCAAAATGAGAGGCTCTGGTTGGTCAGAGGGCGAAGTCCTAGAGATCAGATTAAAACAGGCTAAGTATGCACCGATTGTTGGCAAGGCTTACATTCCACTACCTCCAGCATTAGTTGCAAAAAAAAGCAGTTTTAAACAGAAAGAATACAGACAACAAATGTTTTATGTGGTGTGTTTCTCGCAAGGCTGCATTACGCCCGCAAAAACGCAGAGAGAGTGTCTAAACTATTGGGATTACATTAATGATCTTAACTTCGATGGAATATCCTTTCCTGTTAGCGTAGATCAAATTGATCAGTTTGAAGAACAAAACAAACCAATAACTGTTAATATCTACACATGGGATGAGGAAACAAATCTACAGCCCATTAAAGTGTCTAAGAACAGCCCAACGATTGGCGAGCCAGACAAAAGCCATGTTGACTTACTGCTGATGTTTTCACCAGCGGGGCTACCGCATACACATTGATACGAACAATGAGTAGACTAATGCAGCATACTTCAAAAGATGGACATAAACAAGAATTCTGCAGAAAATGTTAACAAGAATTCCATCTGTTCAAGCCGCGAGCGAACATAAGAAACATGTAGTAGCCCAGTTGACTGTAATACAGAACTAATTACGCCCCCAGAAGGCAGTAAAGTTAGTTTTTAAGAACTGGAAACGGATGCAAAATTCTCCATATGTTGTTTACGCAGACTTGAATCACTCATTGTTCCTTATGAGGGGCCAACCCCACAGAAACTTCCAAAAACAGCCTTTGTGAGTAATCATCAGATTTGTTCATTTGCTTTCATCGTTGTCAGGTCGGATGGCGCCCATTCAGCGCCAGAATTATATAGAGGACCAAATGCGGCTAGAAGATTTTTACAGCGCATGCAAAAAGTGCGTAATGACTGTTCTAATAATCTGAATTTATCTGAAATCATAATGGCGCCTGAAGACCAAGAACAGTATAAATCAGCCACACATTGTTGGATTGTGGTTTAGAACTCAGTGAAGAAGCCAATCCAAAAGTAAGAGACCATGATCACATAGTGGAAAGTTCAGAGGAGCAGCGCACAGTAAATGCAATCTTCAACTAAAGTTTGAACCAAAGACATGGAAGCTGCCTGTATTCTTTCACAACTTGCGAGGTTACGACTCTCACCTTATAATGAAGGCAGTAGACAACGCCTTCAGGTGTCATGCATTGCACAGTCATCAGAAAAGTACATGTGTTTCACTTTAAATAACATGTCTTTTTATGACTCTATGCAGCACATGATGGGATCATTAGAGTCACTAGTTATGTCCTTAAAGTCCTGCCAATAACGGAAGAATATTTTGACCAACTCTCGTTAGAAAGGGCGTTTACCCTTATGAATAAAATTTTTAAGCCCCCAGTTGGAAGGGATAGGATT
>JAFLJL010008086.1:30000-33853 GCA_018398815.1 Conus ventricosus | reverse complement strand
AAAATTGCAGAGGGATTATGTTTTCAACCATACTTTACGAAAAAACAACCCCCCCCCCCCTCTTTCAAACCTTTTGCCCCCCCCCCCAAATAACCTCCCATTTTATGCTCTCCATACTTGCGTTTCCTGAAATCCGCTCGATCTCTCCTGCTCGTCTTCTGCTCGATACTCTCCTATCGATGCTCTTCTGCTCGACACTCCTGCTCGTCGCACTCCGATACTTCTGCTCGATGCTCTTCTGCTCGATCTCTCCTGCTCGTGCTCTCTGCTGATACTCTCTGCTCGATGTCCTCTGCTCGATCTCTCGCTCGATCTCCTCTCGATACTCCCTGCTCGATGCTCCTCTGCTCGATATCCTGCTCGATATCCCTGCTCGTTCCCCGATGTCCTTCTGCTCGATACTTTGCTGATACTTCCTGCTCGTGTCTTCTCTCGTACTTCTGCTCGATGCTCCTTCTGCTCGATACTCCCTGCTCGATGTCCTCTGCTCGATACTCTCTGCTCGTGCTCTGCCGATCTCTCTGCTCGATTCTCCTGCTCGTACTCTCTATCGTGCTCTCTGCTCGATATCTCCTGCCTTAGTACTCTCCTGCTCGATGCTCCTTCTGCTCGATACTTCTGCTCGATCTCTCTGCTCGATACTCTCTCTCGATATCTTGCTCGATGCTCCTCCTGCTCGATACTCTCCTGCTCGATGTCCTCCTGCTCGATGCTCCTTCTTCTCGATACTCTCCTGCTCGATACTCTCCTGCTCGATGCTCCTTCTGCTCTACTCTCCTGCTCGATACTCTCCTGCTCGATGCTCCTCCTGCTCGATGCTCCTTCTGCTCGATACTCTCCTGCTCGATACTCTCCTGCTCGATGCTCCTTCTGCTCGATGCTCTCTGCTCGATGTCCTTCTGCTCGATACTCTCCTGCTCGATATCTTCTGCTCGTACTCCTTCTGCTCGATGCTCCTTCTGCTCGATGCTCCTTCTGCTCGATACTCTCCTACTCGATGCTCCTTCTGCTCGATACTCTCCTGCTCGATACTCTCCTGCTCGATGCTCTCCTGCTCGATGCTCCTTCTGCTCGATGCTCCTCCTGCTCGATACTCTCCTGCTCGATGCTCCTTCTGCTCGATACTCTCCTACTCGATGCTCCTTCTGCTCGATACTCTCCTGCTCGATACTCTCCGCTCGATACTCTCCTACTCGATGCTCCTTCTGCTCGATACTCTCCTGCTCGATACTCTCCTGCTCGATGCTCCTCCTGCTCGATACTCTCCTGCTCGATGCTCTCCTGCTCGATGCTCTCCTGCTCGATGCTCCTTCTGCTCGATACTCTCCTGCTCGATGCTCCTCCTGCTCGACACTCTCCTGCTCGATGCTCTCCTGCTCGATGCTCCTCCTGCTCGATGCTCTCCCACTCGATGCTCCTTCTGCTCGATGCTCCTTCTGCTCGATGCTCTCCTGCTCGATACTCTCCTGCTCGATGCTCCTCCTGCTCGATACTCTCCTACTCGATGCTCTCCTGCTCGATGCTCCTCCTGCTCGATGCTCTCCTACTCGATGCTCCTTCTGCTCGATGCTCTCCTGCTCGATGCTCTCCTGCTCGATACTCTCCTGCTCGATGCTCCTTCTGCTCGATACTCTCTGCTCGATGCTCTCCTGCTCGATGCTCCTTCTGCTCGATACTCCCCCAGCTGAATGCTCCACTCCCCCATACTCATCAATGCTTGATACTCCTTCTGCTCAATATTTCCCCACTCAGCGTCCTCCTTGTTTCGTTTATTCTCCCTACTCAATATCCTCCTGCTCAATATTCTCCCAGCTCAGTACTCTCCTAGTCGATATTCCCTCGCTCAGTATCACCCCTGCTCAGTATTCTCCCCACTCAAAACTCCCCATGCTCGATACCCCCCATCCTTATCCCTGCTAAATACTCCCCTGCCTGATCCGTCCCCAGCTTGATATATCTCCCGTCTCAATACTCCCCTGCCCGATACTTCCCCAGCTTGATATATCTCCTGTCTCAATACCCCCCTGCCGATACTTCCCCAGCTTGATATATCTCCCGTCTCAATACTCCCCTGCCGTTTGCTTCCCAGATTGATATATCTCCCGTCTCAATACTCCCAGCTTATGCTGCCCTGCTCCATGAGCCTGTTCACAGTAAGCACCAGGGTCCGTCAGGGATGTTTGTTGTCACCGCTGATCTTCTCTCTTGTGATCGACTGGGTGATGAGGACAGCGATGAGCCCACCACACGGGATCCAGGGGGACACTCATGCAGAAACTTGAGAACCTAGATTCCACGGACGACATCAGCTTGCTGACTAACACCCTCCACACATGCGGGAAGAAGACCGAGAGCCTCTGCAGCACAGCCAGTAACACTGGCTGGGAGATCAACGCGGAGAAGACAAAGACCATGAGAGCCAACACAAACCAGGCTGAAGCAATTCCCCTAGGGGAACAACAGATAGAAGATGTTGAGAAATTTACCTACCTAGGAAGCATTGTCAACAAGACAGGAGGTACTGATGATGACATCAGGGCCAGAAAAACCCAAGGCAAGATTTGCTTTCACCACCTCAAGCCATCTGGAGGAGCGCAAACGTCCCTCTCACACCAAACTGAGACTGTTTAACACCAACGTGAGACCTGTGCTGCTGTATGGCTCGGAGACCTGGGAGACTCACCAAAGGGCTGGAGCCTAAGTTGCAGATCTTCATCAACACATGCCTGTGGCGGATCCTCCGCATCAGGTGGCCTGACAGAATTGCTAATGAGGAGCTATGGCGCCGCACAAATCAGAGACCAATCGGAGACACCATCAGAACCCGAAAGTGGAAGTGGATCGGAAAACATCCTACGCGAGGCCCGGACAACAACACACGGCAGGCACTGGACTGGAACCCTCAAGAAAGAGAAAGCGAGGCCGCCCAGTGACAACTTGGCGTAGGACGCTGGACAGTGAGCTGAGTACCATCAAGCTGTCCTGGGGTGAGGCAAAGCGGGCAGCCCAGACCACACACTTTGGAAATCTGCAGTGAAGGCCCTATGCCCCCGTTGGAGCGAAAAGGATTAAGAAAGAGATAAGAAGAAACTTCATGCCCCTTCCACCTGGCTCTCGCTGCTCCATACTCTCTCTGCTCAATACATTCCGTGTGCAATGCCTCCTGCTTGTTGCCTCCCCTGTTCATCCCCTCCCCTCCTCATGCTCATCATGCTCAATACTCCCCTTGCTCAATACTTACCCTGCTCAATGTTCTACCTGCTCAATACCCCCTCTGCTCAAAACTTCCCCCACTCAATGTCCTGTCTCTTCAAAACACCTGCTCAATGTCCTGTCTCATCAAAACACCTGCTTTATACTCCCCCTGCTCAATGTCCTGTCTCATCAAACACCTGCTTTATACTGCCCCTGCACAACATTCTCCCGGCTACATATCCTCCCAGCTTGATGCTCTCCCTGCTCAATACTTCCCTTCTTCTTCCCGCCCAATGCTCTCCCTGCTCAATACTTCCCTTCTTCTTTCCCGCCCAATGCTCTTCCTGCTCAATACTTCCCCTTTTTCTTCCTGCCCAATGCTCTTCCTGCTCAATACTTCCCCCTTCTTCTTCCTGCCCAAGCCTCCTTTTTTTTTTTCTGCCCATCTTTTCCCGCTCAATACTTCCCCCCTTCTTCTTCCTGCCCAATGCTCTTCTGCTCAATACTTCCCTTTCTTCTTCCTGCCCAATGCTCTTCCTGCTCAATACTTCCCTTTCTTCTTCCTGCCCAATGCTCTTCCTGCTCAATACTTCCCTTTCTTCTTCCTGCCCAATGCTCTTCCTGCTCAATACTTCCCTTCTTCTTCCTGCCAATGCTC
>JAFLJL010008086.1:0-25000 GCA_018398815.1 Conus ventricosus | reverse complement strand
GCACCGTGTCACGCCGCGAGCAGGCCACGCTCCCCTCTCGCGCTGACTTTCACATCACTGGACACCAGCACGCGGTGCAGAGTACACACTAGGCTAGCTCGTTCGACGCTGTCAGCTGAACACACACTGAGGTCACAGAGCCCTACTCAATAACTGACGAATATGGTTGGCAATTCCCCCACTATCATCATCTCCCCTTCATGTCGAGTGAGCGTTGAATAAAATTTTTTTGTGTTTTAAAAAAATATCAGCAACCTGCTCACTGTTTTTTGGTGTGGCTTGTAAAGGTTGCGCCGCCCTTTGCAAGCGAGACAAAAGTGTGGCTGGTTCCATCAGGTGAGAATAAAGGGTTTTCCCCCTCAGTGGGGTCTTTAAAATTTATTTTAAGACTACAGACATTAAGGCTTTTACGCAAACTCTATTTGAGTCCGTTGATAAAAAGAACAAATGAAAATTCAAAAAAAAGCATGACGTCAGTGGACTCCCTAGGCCGGGAAAGCACTTTTTTTTCCCGCGTCAGCTGACTGTAAAGGCCCTTTAAGATGGTCAGAGGGTTGAAAATCATGAAAGACACGGAGGGGGGGAAAAGGTTGAAAAGGAAGGGATGACTGATACAAGACAAAAAGACCCCAGCTGAAACCCTGAAAACTTAGGGGCCCGGGAAAATAGGCTATAAAAAAGGGGGGGCAGTAAGATAAAGGACAAAGACGTGTGCCATCGGGACAGTATAAACGACAGAGGGGGCATAACAGAGGCACCAGCGGGGAGGGCCCATGTGATGGGGGGGGGGATTGGGGGGCAGTAGGGATGGGGGGGCAGACAGAGGATAGGACAAGGACGAGCAAAAGGGAGGAGGGGGGGTGGGAGGGGAGGGGGGGGTGGGGTTTGGGGGGGTTGGGGGGGGGGGGGGGAAAAGAAGTGCAGGGGAACAAGGGGGGGAGGGGGGGGGGGGGGGGGGGGGGGGGGGGGGGGGGGGTAGGAGTACAGGGGGGCGCATGTGTGCAAGGGAAAAGGGACGGGGAGGGGGGTGGGGGGGGATGGAAGGGGGGAGTGAGAGTGAGGGAAACGAGGGGGAGGGGGGGGGGGGGGGAAAATGGGGGGGTAGGGGGGGGGAGGAGGGGGTGAAATGTGTGGGACGCGGGGGAAAGTGTGGCGAGCAAAAGACAAAGGTAGGGGTACGCGATTTGGAAGTGGCTGAAAGAAGAGAATGATCAGCTACAAAGAGAAAGGAGCGCGGGAAGAAGAAAAGGTGTGGAAATAGACTGGTGAATTTGAGGGAAAGGAACATAAAGAAAAAGGGGGAAAAGGATGGTGGATGGGGGAAATGAAATCGCGTAGGGCAAGGTGACCATGATGAGGGGGAAAGCCTACCACAGAGTATTGGGGAGATGACAGAGTTAAAAAGGGCAAAGGGACACAGCGCGAGAGGGAGAGACAAGTGTACAGTCGATATCGATCGATAGGGCACACAGTCGGGGGCCCTAGGTGGGTAATGGGTCGGCCTTGTAAGCCACAATGCGAGTCAAAAGGGCACAAGTGAGCCCCACGATCGATGGTGTCCCTTACTCAGCAGGTGGCTTCACCAAAAGGGAGGGGAGAGGGAGGGGGTATGGGGGAGGAAGGGGCGGTACTGGTGGGGGATGGCGGGACTCGTGTCACACCATAGTCCACAGGGCCACACAGCATAGAGAGCAGAGGAAAAAGGGGTGGGGGGGGGGGGGGGGGGGGGGGGGGGGAGGGGGGGGGGAGGGGGGAGGGAGCCAGTCAGAGTGATGAAACACACGAAATCAATATGCGACAAACCTCACAAAAGGATTAATACACCACCAGCATGGGAAACAGCGGAAGAAAAGGGAGAGAGAAGGCAAAAATGAGAGACGTTGCAAAAGGGAAAAAGAGCACAAACCATAAAAAAAAGCATCACGTCAAATGCAAACAATAAAATTTATTTCAAACAGACAGCTAGAAAAAAACACTCAATACAAAAAAAAAATAAAAAAAGGGTACTAAAAACAAACATCCACACAGAAAACCCCATACCAATTTTGGGAAGAGTGGGCCATTTGGCCGTTGGTATGGTTTACCGTTCATAGCATGCACCCTGCGTGAGAAATGGAAAAATGAAGGAAGTAAGGAAAATGGTGATCGAGTGATCAATATTGAACGATACTGACTGGATGCACGGGAAACGACTGAATGAAGCGCCAGGGCAGCTCTTCATGGGCACTACCAGGAGGCAGCCCGTTTGTAAACATTTGATTGTAAAGCGCTTAGAGTTGGGCCTTACCGAGAATGGGGCCTATATAAGTATTCATTTTTATTATTATTTAAATGAGGGGGGGTAAAGGGCGGTCCAAAAACAGACCCAAAGAATAAGAGGGTAGGAGAAGACACGGTAAAACGATAGTGAGAAGGCAAAAAACAGGATGAAAAAAAGATGAGAGTGAGAGAGCGAGGGATAGGGGAGTAGGGAAAAGGGGGAATGAGAAAGCTAAAACATTGCCCTTTTTTTATTTTGGGAAATTTGGGGAAAGGGGTTGGCAAAAATTATGGCCCTTGATTTCACTGAATTTGTCACTGCCTTTGTTTTTGTTGTTTGTCAAAAATTTACTTTAAAAGGATTTTGATTTCGAGTAAAGTTTCATGTTTTCTGCAATTATTGGCCGCGAAAAAGTGTAGGAGGGGGTGGGGCCTTCGGGAGGTACTTTACAATTGTGACTAAAAAGTTAACAGATCATATTCAACGCTAAAAACTATATTGAAAATGCTTTTATGGTGAAAGTGGCAGAAATCTATTGCATGTGAGAAAAGGTATATTATTTTTCGGTGTATATGTTCATCAGTAGATAGCGGGTTTTATGTGAAAAAGTTTTTTCTGTCACTGGAAATGATTGAACAATACATTGTCGCGATGGGAAAGGAAACGATTTGTGTACATTACGGGGGTTTTTAAAATGAAACAAATTTGGGGGAGTGGGGTTTGACTGGGGTTGAAATGATGCTGTTTTTCGCAACGCCCAAAAGTTATGCACAAGCCCAAGGGCCCCAATAGTCAACAGTTCGGAAAAAAATTAATTGAACTATAGCGAGTTTCAATCTGACCCCCTAAAGGATTACAATGGAAAATTTCGCAAAACCATATACTTCTTCTCAAAAAGAGGCAATAGCACTATAGACTTCTATATATGCCCAGTTTTGGGTGGTAAAACATGTTGAGGAAAAGAATTGAATCTCCCAATGCCTATCATATTAGAGCTACAGAGAAACTACAGAATACACAACTAAAAAAAAAAAGGGGGAAAGTGTAACATAATTAGAGGGGTTTCAATAAACCCACGGGAAATATACAGTGTTTTGAAACAGAAATGCACAAAAAGGCTGAACAGACAAAGAAAAGGTGGAGCATATGTAGCCCAAGATAGAGTTTTTCAAAAAATTATTGAAAAGCAGGAGGAATGAACAAAAACAATAGGAAAGGGGGGGGGGGGGAAGTAAATCAACAAATGGATGGGTATGATGATGATTGAAAGCAAAAAAAAAAGAAGCCGACAACCCCGAAATAAACTTAGATTTACAGAAAAAAGGAAGAACCCCAAATAAATTATGAAAAGGGGAAGTAAATATAAAACAAAAGGGTTATACCAAACAAAAATCGGGAAAAAAAAAAATATATAGAAATCAATTTAAGACACATTTACGCAAAGTCAAAAGACAGTCAAAATTCTAGTACAAGAAAAATAAGGAGAAAAAAAAACAAACTCCAAAAAATTCCTTTCAACCAGGGGAAAGAGCATTTTGGAATATTAAAAACCCAAAAAAACGCTGAAACAAGGAAAAGAAATAAAAGTTTCAATAACGAGGAAAAAGTTATAGTGGGGATTAGAGGGGGAAATAACGGAACAAGAAATAAAATTTTTTAAAAAGACTAAAATCAGGCAAATCATCAGGAATAGATAAAATCCCCCCCAAAATTTCAAAAGACTTCGAAAACGTAATAACACCGCTTAAAAAGTTGCTCAACACTTTTTTTCTAAAATACTTTTTTCCCCATAAATGGGCACAAGGGGGAAATAACCCTTTCACAAAAAGGGGACAAGCATAAACCCGGGGAAATTACAGGGAAAATTTTTTTTTTTTCTAGTATAATAAGTAAAAAAATACGTCAAAATTTAAATAAAGGGAATATACTTTGGGGGGAAAAAGAAAATAAAATCAGTGAAACAAGCGGGATTCAGAAAGGGATACTCTACAATTGGCCACTTTTTTCCCCCCTAATAGCATGGTGCCTTAGGGAAACGTAAAGCAAACTGTATGGGGGATTTATCGATCCCAAAAGCGTTCGATAGGGTAAATAGGGAAAATTAGAAAATTTCTAAAAAGCATAAAACCCCCAAAAAAATGTTAAATAGTTAAAAGGATTTTAAAACAGTACAAGCCTGTGTTAGCCCGGGCGCCGAAAAAACAGTTTTTTTAAAAAATGTTCCGGAGTAAAAGGGTGTTTTTTATCCTTTAAATTTTTCCATTTTTAAAATAAGGGGGTAGCAATGAGTTACAAAAAAAGGAAAACAGGTACAATTTTTAGCGGGACCGGGAAAAAAATTTTCACGTGCTTTTCGCAGACGTATTTCCTTAATTTCTTTAACACCAGCAGGCTAAAAATCAGCTGAAGAATTTGCAGGAACCCTAGATACAATAGGTTAACTAAATTTACAAAAAAAAAAACCAAAAAGGGGGGGTACTTAGGAAAAAAAAAAAATGGTTTTAAAACAAAGATAGAAGTTTTGATGTTATAAGTACCGGGATTACCTAACAACGGCAATCATAGACTTTTTCACTTCAGAATATAGGAAGCTAAAGGGAAAAAAAACAGAAATAAGAAAACAATGTTATCGGGGACATCTATTTTGACATTTACTTTAAATTATTCGATTCACAATGAAACCATTACTTCTATAGCGCGAAAATGGGGTTGATGGTTATAAGCATAGAGAGCGTTCCCCCTATTCGTTGTAAAAAAATTTTTGGGGGGTTGCAAAAAAAAACACCGAATAACTTAGTATAGGGGAGAAGTAGGTAGATACCTTTGTGTAGTAGCACAAAAAGGGGGTAGACTGCTCGAGTTGTAAAAAGTGTAAAAAAATACCAAAAAAGCGTATGAAAAAAGGAAGGCCGAAAATGTTGACCCAAACGGGCAAGAGAAAAAAAACGCGCTCAACATGTAGGGTTTTTCAGTGTTTTGGTTTAAACGAAGGAATGGGGTGACGGGGAATTTTTCTACAAAACATTAAAACAAAAATCATGATTGCTAAAAACAATACGGGCTGATAAAATAAGTAATGTAGAGGAAAATAATACTATTCTTCAATCTTACACCACCCTAGGAATCCCATACAATATTACAATACCAAAATTCAGAAAAGCTTTAAAACCAGACTGTTAGGAACTAATTAATTACACAAAAAATAAAAAGTACATAGAAATGAAGGATAAAAACTTGCCCTTTTCCCATAGAAGAAACGAACTGCATTCCTCAAATATGCCCATGCTATAGGCAACAAGAAAATTTTAATATTGAAGCATTTAAAAACGTTGGCTAATCACTATACAAATTTAGTAAAAAATAGCAACACAAAAAACCAGGGACGGGGCCATTTTTTTAAATATTATGCTTAAAATACAGAGAATCTATATTAGGCAGTAAAAATGATAACAAAATTGAAAAAACAAAATTAAAAAACAGAACATCAAAGATAAGTATAAACCAACTGCATTTGGGGTAGTTGGGGTATAAAGGGAAAATACACATGATACAAAGTAGAAGCAAAAAATTGATGCTTTTAAAAAAAATTACCTTATACGAGGGGAGGGGTCATGAGAGAATCTAAAAAGGGGTAAAAGGGGAAAATATGTTTTTGTAAAAACCTCGAATACTAAAGGGGAACACGGGTTTAGTTGATACATAATAAATTGTATTTCCCATTTGTTTTTTTACCCTGATAGGGACGGGCCGGGGCCCTCATAAAAAAAGGCGCGGGCTTTTCGCGCGCGAAAGCGTCAAGCGTCCTCTCTCTTCTCTCTCTCTCTCCCCCCCCACCCCGTGTTTTTGTGAATTCAAGCAACAAATTAACTTCCCAAACCCTATTTTGTGTCCACAATAACGCGACTGTGTTTTAAGGAAAAGAAAAAAATATTTCAGTTTTCGGTTGAAAATCCGTATACCTACGCACAAAAACCGAACACAGCCATCAGTTGTTTCTCTCTCTCTCTCTCTCTCTCTTTCGGGGGCATTTCCGGTTGTTTATTAAACCCCGGCGACGGGACTCCGTGTTTAAAACCGATTGGGGGAGAGGTAAGCCTTACCTGGACCCGAAACGAGTTGGGGTGACCATGCGGAGGTAGCTTTGGTTTTTTCGACCCTTTTGTCGGTTTTGACCGGTGTTCGTCGCATTCATTACGTCGAGCAATGCAAAAAAAATTTCGAATCTGGGGCTTTGAAACCCAAGGGGACGGGACGGTGTCATCGTTGGTCTCCCCGGGTATTTGTCCCTCGGCGTTTTTTCTGCCCCCTGTGGGTGTAATTGAACCCGGGCCCCGGGACCTGGGGGAAGAAGGACCCTGGAAGACCGAGGGCATCCGCAAGCGGGGGGCTCTTCCGGACCCCCCATTACCCCCCGTCTAAGATTGGTGATCCGATGAGAAGAAAATTTGGTTTCTTAAGGATCTGAACTGAAAGTGTGATGGCTTGAAGAAAGTGTGAAAGAATAAACATGTGTGCGGGGTTACATGAAGGGGTTGCTTTTTGAGGGGGAAGTGAGGGATTTAAAGGAAAAGGAGTTGAGGAGCAAATCAAATTTGTGTGAAGGTTGGAGTTTTAAACAAAAAAACTGACGATTAAGGCGCTAAAAAGAAAAAATTATCTTTCAGGGAATAAAAGAGTAAAACGAAACCAAGATGAAGTAAGGACTCTAAAAGACTTGCTGCGACCCCTAGACTCCCCTGGGACATCGAGTTTGATAGACTTATCGTTTGAATCAAAAACCTGACCCCCCCCAAATCATCGAAGGTGTACTTTTTTATAAAATAGGAAAATTTCTAAATCCCAAAAATAAAAAATTCGGGGCAGTAAAATTTTAAATTTGGGCGCGATTTTACGAAAAGGGTTAGGGATATACGGAGTACTTGGCCGTTTAAAGAATGCAAGGAGAGAAAACAGAAGACCCACCATGGTCTTTGATCATTTGATCATAGGGAGAAAAGGTTTTCTTTTGGAGGGGAAAAAAAATCTTAAACCGAGGGATAACAATCCGGCCGGCCTGATATTTGAAAACACGTAATCCAAATTGCCCCGGAACTTTTGTCCAAATTTTTCAATGTCAAAACGGGAACAAATCATTTAAAGTCACGTTATCGTTAAATTTCCCCCCTTGTTTGCGCGTGTGAACAGGGCGATTCACTGAATTGTGACACGGGGGGTGCACTGCTACCGGCTGTCGCTGCTTTCAAGGGCAGTCTCAGGGCGCCTAGTTACTCCCCTGTAGCTGCGCCAGCGGTCAGGGTCGACTTCATTAAGAGTGGTGTTTCTAAGGAAATTAAAACAGCTACATGTTATCTCAACAAGCGTTTTGGGAAAAGTGGTTTTGATATTTCTGTCCAGTTTGCTTGATACGAATGAAACTTTTAATTGTCATTTTGTTGCGTGCATGGAAAAAAGGGTTAAAACGAGAAAGGGAAAAGACATGGTGTGTGAAAGTGTTTGCGAGAAAAGGTGTATATAATACTTTTTTGGCATGTCTCTTTTACCTGGAAGGGAAAGGCTTTTTGCAAAATTTAAAAGGGACCGCGTTTTTTCGATTTATCTTGTCATTTGATTTAATGCCCCGTTGAAACTTTTGTAAAAAACTTTCAGTCTATGTGTTTAATAATAAAAAAGTTTCGCAAACCAGGACTCTTTACGCCAAGGGAGAAAAGGGGGTAAAAATTTGCTAATAAAAAAGGAATTATAAAAAATATTACAACAAATAGTTACTGAGGGTTAAAAACCAATGATGTTTCTTTTTTAAAAATGTATTTGGGTCGGCCAAAGAGTCTTGCCTATTTGTACCTATTACCCCCAGAAAACCCCCTTTTTTTTCCCTTTTTTGGGTATAGATAAGGAAAATTTGCTTGAAAAGTTTTTTTGATAAAAATTTTGGGGGAAATTTCCCTGATGGTTTCTTTACTAAACAGACTTAAAAGGGAAAAACAGAAAATTTGGGGTCCATGAAGTAAAAGGGGGTGAATAGTCGAAAAACTGATAGGGAATGATGAATATGCAAACTTTTTTCGGGTCTATAAAATGTGAGGATGATCCCCTGAAAGTACTAAAAAACAGCGATTCGCTGCATAGATAAGATATTAAGTAGCTTATGTATTTTAATGTTGTATTATACAAAAGCAAAATGTATGAAAAAAAAAAGTTAAAATACATTAGGTGGGGGACTGAATCGGGTTGATCTAAAATGTGAAGTGACTAAATCAAATACATAAACTTCTAGAGTGTTTTGCAAAACCCCATGATAGCAAAGCCCGTGTTAAATTTTGTAAGTCTCTCTTTTCTCTCTTTTCCTTCCTCTCTCTCTCTCTCTCTCTCTTCTCTTCTCTTTTCTCTTCTCTGCGTAATCCTTGATTTTGCCGATTTTTTTTTGTTCCAGACAAAAGCAACAGTGCGCTAAAAAAAAGAAGAAATACTGTGATCTGTTCTTAAGAGCTAACACCAAAACCCTACCGAACCACACAACGTGAAGAAAATTAATTCTCTCTCTCTTCTCTCTCTCTCTCTCTCTCTTTCCTTTCTCTCTCCCCCCCAACAAACACAATATGCACGCACGCAACACAAACGCCGCACACACACACCACACACACACACCCACCCACACACACACACACACACACCACCACACGCAACACACTGAAACCAATTTATGTCAATTAATAAAGGTTGAAAACACCAACCCACCCCACCACACAACAAACACCAACACACACACACACACACACACCACACACACACACACACACCACCAACACCAACAAAAACACAAAACCACCCACACACATCTTGCCCACAGTAGATATGGGGGGAAGATTAGGAAGGATTGCCCAGTTTGCGTCAACGTGCACCGTCGTCTGCCCCCAAAGTAACTACATATTGGCCACCACCGCTACACGTATCTAAAAAAAAAGAAAGGAAAGTTGGGAAGTGTTTATTTTTTTTTTAAATTGGTTGTCCCAGTCATTGGTTCTTTTGCATTTTTGTTTGCCAACCCACTCAACACACTTTCTTGTGTAAATTTTACTGTAAAGAACCCAAAAACACACACCACACACCACACAACACACACACAACACACAAAATTTTGGGCCATAATTAAATTTTTCCCCAAGGTTGTTCGGTTTTTATATTTTAATTTTTGGGGCTAGCTCTACATCCCAGCCCTCATTCTTAAAATGAAATATTTGAAAAGGTTTAATTATTTGAAATTGAGGGGTTTAATTCTCTTTGACAAGGAAATTTGAAAAACCCCACGAGGGTTAAGAATGAATAAATATCAAATCTGCCGATCTTTAATGTGACACTGCTTTTTTCAAAAAAACACAGTAAAAACTTAAGGGGTTCGGGGGTTTTTAGACACTCCACTGAAGGGGGCAGGGTTTTTTGGGAAATGATGTGCAAACGAAACGGAAGCAAACCCTTTCGTGCTTTGCTTTGGATTTTTTTTTTCTCGTTTCAAAGGGCTTTTATATCAAAACAAACAATGAGCTGAAAAAAATTTTCCCAAAATAAAAACGGGAACGGGTTTTTCTTACCAGTTAGGAAAAAAAAAGAAAACCTTATGGAAAACCCATAGTCCATCACACAAAGTAATTTTTAGTAAACATAACAGTGGTTGCCAGATATCTTAAAAAAAAAGTTTTTAAAAAAAACAAAGCGCTTTAGTCAAACCGTGATTTTCTTTTCATTTATTGACCCCCCGTGCAAAAACTAAAAGAGACTGCAGCTTTTACTGAAAAACCCAAAATGTGAATAAAAACATGCAGAAGGGGAAAAAAAACCTTATTCATCCACAATAAACTACAAAACCTTTTTTTCAGGGGACGTAAAACGGGGAATCATTCACATTTCGGGTTCAGTAGTTTGGACGTCAATACGTATTTGTCAAAATTCACTTTAGTTTTGGTTTTGTTTTCAGCTTACCTTAATTTGTTTTGTGCATTTAGTGTATTTCGTCTTTTTTTTTGCAGTTACAGATCGCTTAATGCTATACACTTTCCTTTAAGGCGATTTAGAGTACACCCTTTCATTTTAAAATTTTGAAAGGGAGATAAATTTTTTAAAAGGTTTAATTAGTGTACTTAAAGAGAGATAAATCCTTTTCTCGATCACCCCGTAAGAAGACCACTCCGATTCTGCGAGTTAACCGTTTTTTAATCAGCAGGTCTTTAATGTACCCCCCTATTTTTAACTGTTAATGATTTACGATTCTAAGATAATTCTTTATGGGTTCTTGGACACTCACGTTTACATGACAAGGTTTTTCGTCAATTGTGCAAAAGAAAGGGTAACAAATACACCCAATCTGTGGTTTGTGATGTCTTTTCTTTTTGGAAAAATATTATATCGAAACAAAACCAACGGGATTCCCAAAAAAACAATTTTCAAAGACGAAAAACAGACCCAAGGGATCTCCCAGCCCCACATAAAAAATTTAAAAAAACCCCCGGGCTCCATCACAAAACATAATGATAGCAAAATGAAAATTTACAGATGGCACCAGAATCTTTTTTTTTTTAACGGCGTATGCATTTAGTCGACATTGTAATCTTCCTTTCATTTATTGATTGCACAAATAAAAAAACAAAACACGCGCGTTACAAAAATATCCAAATATTCACCACACACACACACACACACAAAAACCCAAAACACAAAAGTGAAAGTAACGCTTTTACTCCTATAAAAACTACACAAGACTTATTTTCATGCTGACGCGAATGGGGAATACTGTCTCAACACTTATGTCCGTGATATTTTTTAGTCAGAAGGGGGACATGTTTTTCGACATTTCATTTTAATTTTTGTATTATATTTAATAGGGGTTGCTAGACTTTTTTTAGGGGATTGTTTTTATTTTGGCTTTATTCAACAGTAAAAAGGGGGGGGAAGTCTTTCACGTTTTTTATTTTTTTTTCTTTTTTGTTTTTTCTTTTTGAACATCAAATTTTTAAAATTTTTTTTATGCAGTGTGGGGTTTTTTTGTGGGTTTTTGTGGTTTTGTGGGGGTGTGTTCCCCTCAAAACTTGAAATGTACTGTCTGTTCACAGTGAGGTCATTCAGTCTGTTATTCAACGAGTTTTCTTCTTTTTTTTTCTTTAAAGTCAATTTTTTACTTTTTTAAATTCCCCCACACCACAACACAACCACCACACACACACCACACCCCCCCGCCTGCATGCTCCCCCAAAAAACCAAAAGAAATGTTCGAAAAAAACAAAAACAAAACAAAAAAAGCCAAAACCCTGTTGAAAGTTAAATCAACTCCCTGTCATGAGTCGGCCCCCAAGTTCTCGACATTTAGGGAATTTTAAGGGGGTTTTGCTGTTGTTTAGAGCAAATCCTTTTCTTCAAGCGTGCAATTCAGGATCACCCAAAGGGGGGGAACCCGAGTCCATCTAAGGGGGGGAGAGTTACTGGGGAAATGTTTTGCTGTCCCGGGGGGTAGGCAAGGAGTTGGCGACCCGCCAGCCCGGGTAAGGGGGGTCCCGTCCCCACGGCTGGGGTTTCACTGGGTTTCCGGGGCCTGAAAGGGAAGGGGATCGTGTAGGTGCCGTCACGGGTAGGTGACCGCAGCCTGCAGGCAGATACGCGAATTCAGTCGTCCCCTTTTTGAGGAATGAAGGAAAGGGTTTGGCCTATTTGGTGTTTGACCTTTTTATCTATAGATATAAATACTTGAAACATCAGTCATGGGTTAAAAAGTCCAGGTGTTTGTACAGTGGTACTTCGGGGAATCGAACATGAGTTTTAATAATTAGCATTAACCACTGGTACCAAGTTTTGGGTTTGTGCTAGACTGTGTGGGTTTTGTAGTTTAGGTGACTATGATTCCATTGGGAATAAAAAAACTTGGGGGTTTTTTGGAAAATCGGTATGTGTTGTGCCCCTATTCCTTGGTTGACCCGTTAAACTCGGGTTCTCTCTTTTTTGAGAATGAAAATAAGCTGCTTGGGAAAACCAGGAAGTTTTTGACCATTTAAGGGGAAAATGAACTCGCCCGTCTTTCTGAGGGCCCAAAAAAATACAGCGTGAAAACAGAGGTTAGCTGTCGCCCTTTTTGTCTCCTGGGTGGGGGCTAAGCATGGGGTTCTGTACTCGGGGCCGACGGAAAAAATTGTTCCCGTGGGGGGACGGTCGACAGCAGACTGTCAGCCCGTTGGAGCCTAGACAGGGATGCCACAACGGGGGGGTGTTTCGCCCAAAAAGACCCGTGGGGGGGGCCGACAGGGCCCCTTTCCCTGGAGAGGCGAAGTGTGGTGGAGTCCGGGGGGATTCGGGGTTTAGGGTGCGATCAAGCTCTTGCCAGTGTCCCCCAAAAGGGGTTTGGCCCCGGGGAGGACCAACAGTGGGCGTTCACTTGGTCGTACAGTGGTGAGAAAAAACGCGACAACCAAGGAAAAGGGGTGGGAAGTTAATGGAGTTTATTTCTCTTAAAGGTTATAAAATTTCAACAGAATAGGGAACTTTTCTTTCCTGCTTAAATAGAAAATGAAGAAAGGGGATCGTTTTGAAATTGTCTGTAGCTGTTTTTCATTGTTTTATATACAGTGTTGTTTGTGTTGACGGGTGGGGGGCGGATCAAGTTGAAAAAAAGTTTATTATTTTTTTGTAAAAGTTATTTTGGTTTTTCCCTCACCCTTTGTGCGGGCCGATGTGAGTGCAGAGTGCGTGTCCCCATGCGAAAGCGCATTTTTGGTTTTGAAAGCGTAATACTTCTTTTAACCCCCCGCATCCTGAATAGAAAACATATTTTAAAAAACGAGGGGGGGCGTCGGAGACCCGTCACAAAATTGGGGGGGCCCGGGGGAAAAAAATGACCAATGATTTTGATTTTTGGGGTTTTTTCAAATTAAAGGGGTTTGAAAATTTTTCGTAAATTTTGGAAACCTAATTTTTTTCTTCGGGAAAGGGCGTTAGTCATGTGTTGATTGTTTCATTTTTTTTTTTTATGACTGTGCCTTTTTTTGAATGGGGTTAATTTGGGCCTTGAGGTTTTTGTTGTAGCACAACTATTTGATCGCTTTATTTAGAGGATCGTGGGATATCTCCCCTTGTTGCTGTGTTTTTATTACTACTATTCGAGGGGTTGATAGCTTCAAAATGTCACAAGGGGCTAACAATGGGTCCCTAAAAAGTGACCTCATAGAAAAGGAAAATTTAGGATAAAGGGGCGGAACTGAAGGGATATGTGATGAGAACGGGGCCGTTAATCAGGCCAAAAATCAGAGAGAACGGAACAGAAAAAAAGAGGAGAGAGAAAGGAACGGGAAAAAAGAGGAAAAAAGAAAAAAGAAGGGGGAAAAGGAGGGGGAAACGGGGGGAAAAAAAGGAGAGAGACCGGGAAAAGGAGGAGGAGAAAGGAAAGAGAGGAGAGAAAAAGAAAGGGGAAAGAGAAAAGAGAAAAGAGAGAAGTAGGGAGTTTGATTAGAAAAAATTAAAAAAAGGGGAAAGAACGGGGCGTGGGCGCAAAACCTCAAATGAACTTTTCACCCCATGCATCCTTGATCAATATGCCAAATTCATATAACCGGACCATTTTAAGGGTTTCATTTCCAAGGGAAAGGGGTTTCCAAAAAGGGCTTAACCGAAAACTGGGCCCCAAATTTTTTGGCGTTGCACCCAAAAATAGGGATGCTTTTTTTTTGTTACCACCGGAAAAAAAAAGCGGGTTATAGCGGGCGCGATGCTTTTTTCAGAGGTACCCGGGAACAGCCCCATAGATATAGGGGAAATTTTTCAGAGAAACCTTCGTAAATCAGGTGAACCAGTACATTCCTTTTTGGGTGAGGGCTTTTGAAAAGGGTAAGGTTAGGGGAAAATCGAAAAAACTTTTTAAACTTTAGGGGGGAATTGAAGGAGCAAATTTTCTCCCTTGTCGGAAGGGTCCACAGTATTCTTGGGGGAAAAAGAAATTTGGGTTTGAGGGGGGGTTTTGGGAAATTGCAGCAGGGGATAATTGCCCTTCCGGGAAGTATGAAGGGGTCGAACCCCACACCCCAAAGCCCAACCACACATCGGGGTGATTCGGACTCCCCCACAAACAAGGCGAACAGCAGTTTTGAAACGCATTTTAAGTCCTGGGAACAGTGGGGTGAAAGAATTTCGGGGGAAACGCACATTTTTTTTAAAGTGGGGGAAGGGGCTATCGCCAAGGGAATTTCGGATGGAATACTTCCGTTGTTCGTTGATACAATTCAAAAGGAAGCAGGGTGCCCCACCAACTACTGGGCATAGTAAACGGGGGAAACTGGGACCCCGTTTGTTAATAAGGGTTGACCTACGGGAATGGGAAGCCTTTTGTAGAGAAGGGGCATACCGGGGGGGAACCCTCTGCGTGCGATATGCGATGGGAAAAAATTTAAAGGCACCCTTTTGGCCCCTTCAAATTTAAATCAGATTTGTCGGATACTTCACTGCACTGCAAAAAAATTTCCCTATCCAGCTTTGTTTGGGGGTAGGTATATCACTCGACCCAGCCAGGTGCCATCAAGTGGGGGAAAACAAGGGGATGAAGGGGAGGAAAATAAAAAGAACGCGGTGGGGGTGCCAGGGGCCCTACAGTGAATAGTGTAGGCCCGAAAGGGGGCCATGGGGGTGGTGAGTGGACCAAAAAAAGTCTAGTCTCCTAGGCCATGAAGGTGGCCGTGGGTGGGCAGTGCCCTGAAATAGGTCGTATAGCGGGGGTAGGGCCCTGGAGGGGGCCTAGTGCAGTGCCGTGGGCCTGGGGGCCTAGTGGTGGGGCAAAAGGGTTTTTGGGGTTGGGGTAGTCAGAAATTAGGGGGCCACGGTGGCGGCCTCAGGGTCGGGGCCAACATGGGCCACAGATAACGGAACCAGCAGCTGGGGTTGGGACCAGGGAGGCAGAAAAAATCTGGGAGAAGGTCAAGGGACCAGCACGTTTTGGAATGCAAAAAGTAGCTCACGGGGCGACGAGCCGTGTCGGAAAAAGGGGACGAAAAAAAAGGCTCATCAAGTGTGGGGATAAGCCAGATGGGGGTTCGAACCCAAGGAATTTCCAAAGGGGAAAGGAAAATCGGTTGGAAAAATGACAAGGGACACTTTAACTTTTTAAAAGGGGGGATGAGTGTCGCATGCGGGGGGCGACGGCAGAAAAAGGGGTCGCCAGATTTTCCGCGCTCTTTTAAGGGCTAAAAATGGTGAAGGTCCTTGATCTCTTGTAAAAGCCCGGAATGCGCAAAAATCTGCCCAAAGGTTCTATTTGGGAGCCCCAAACGGCGGTAAGATTGAGAGGGGAGGGGTAGGTCAAGGGGGAGTAATGCCTCCCTGGGTGTTGCCTTGTAGTGTGAACAAAAGAAGCAGGACAATGGAGGGGGCAATGCCTCGGGCGCTTGATTGTGGTGGTGGGTGGAGTCATCTGTTACGGACAGCACTGTTAAAAAATGTAGCTGGCCAGTGGGTTTAAATTTATTTTTATTGCCCCCTTTTTGGGCGGGGTCGAGTCTTTGTTATGTACATTTTTCGTTTTTTTTTTATTGAGTTTATTTCATAGTTTTGCATTTCCTTATGGGGGGGGGTTGAGTACATGCTCCTGTTATATTTTTTGGGTTTAATTTTGCCCTGTTTTTTCACATCTCGTAAAGTGTGGGAAAAGTCCTTAGTTGGGAAATCAGGTAAAGTTTTACTCATATTGTGTGTGAGACCTGTGGGAATTGGGGCCACCGCCTAATTTACTAAGTGGGGCCCCGCCGGAAAATTTTTTTGATGTTTGTGGCTGGGGCCCCACACCTTTAATTTGAATTTTGTTAATCATGGTTGTGCTATTTAGAAATGAAGGGAAAGATTTTAATTTAAAAGTATGGCATGTGATAGCTAACGCTATAGAAGAGAGTTTTGGATTTTAAAGTGAGCCAGATTTGATTAAATGTTGTTTTCACAGCAGTTTTTGACGGGGTGTTCAATGGGCTATTGATGATTTTTTATTTTTAATTGGATACATTATCCATGTTAGAGATGTTGATGGAAGTGATGTCTTAAAGCATAGAGGTAGTACGTTATACGATCCATGCCCCTAGTTGTTTTATCAATTTGGAACATTGCCTTTAGGAAAATTTTGATTGGGAAAAACATTCTTAGGTACGGGGGGGGTCATGGTCGGCCCAATGTTCCGAGCATTTAGGCAAATTAAGGGGGTTTGCTGTTGTTGAGAGCAAGTCCTTGGGGCTTTAAATGTGCGAATTAGGATCACCCGAGGGGAATACCCCGAGTCGCTATGAAGGAGGGAGTTACGGGGAAATTTTGCATGTCGGGGGATGTACAAGGATTGGCGACCTGCCCGTCCGGGTAAGGGGTGTCCAGTCCGACCACTGGCTGGCTATTAGGGTTCTCCAGTGGGGCCCGAGGGAAAGGGGATGTGTAGGTGACCCTCACGGGAGGTGACCGTCAGCCCGCAGGCAGAGTTACAGCGACCATTCGCGTCCCTGTTTGAGGGAAAGAATGGAAGGCTTTTTGGGCCTTTGAGGATTTGCACCTTGTTATCTTAAGGTAGAAATAATTTAAGATCGTCATGGTGTAAGAAGCCAGGCTGTTTTTACAGTGGGTAGCTTCGGGGGTCGAAAATGAGTTTGAAAGGAGGTTTTGCATTAACACTGGTACCCCAAATCTTGGGGTTGGGTACAGTGTTTGTGTTGTGTGTGTAGGTGAAAATGATTCCATTTGGGGGAATAAAAATAACTTGGGGTTTATTGGTCAAATCGTGTGTGTGTGGGAAAAAGAACAAGAACAGAAATATTTTTTTGCCTATGAAAAAGAGGTTTTGTGGGGGACAGATGATAAGTTTAGACTTTAATTAAATAAATAATCCCAGCGTTGTCACATCTTTCAAAATAACTCATTTGTGCAGAAAAAAAACCAGTGTTACAAGTTGATTAAAATTTTTTGTCTCCGAAAGAAAAAAAACAAGGATATTGGGGAAGTACAGGTTTAAGCAGTCCCAAAAACTAACTCGAGGGTTTTGTATGTTAGTCTGTGGGGGAAAATCATTTTTTTATCATCGTCCAGGTCATAAACGTTGTTGGTCAAAAAATTTGCAGTCATCGAAAAAGTAGTTCGTCCTCAATGGTGGCTTGTGTTTTCTGTTTTTTCGTCGTTTGGTATAACGGCCCTCTCAATTTGGGGTCATGGGGATTTCGTAATCAGTTAGTGCTCGCTGCAATCTGTGTCAGTGGTTTCTCCAAATAACCCCTGTTTGTATTCGTAGTAATGTGGCATAAAATTTAGCTTGGTGTGCTTTTATTCTTTGTTTCTTCCCAAAAATCAAAATAAAAATTTCCCCTTCGCATTTATCGAAAATTCAGGGGAGGGCACAAAAAGTACCCTGATTTTCCAGCATCGTAATCCTATCGTTGAAAGGTTTGTCGTATAAACTTCGTCCTTTTTCTTTCTTTGGTGCCCTTTAAGGGTCATTGACTGATAAAATTTTTGGGTTGGTAAGAGTTTGGTCTGACTCTAAATGTGTATTTCCCGAATGCGATGTTGGTTATCACTTTAAAAGTAATCGGGAAAATTCCCCCTTCCCCAAAAACCCGGTTAAAGCCATTTCTTTTTTTTGAACCTTTAAAAATCCGCAGAATTTAAATTTGTGCAGTTTATGTGGGAAATTTTTTTGCAAACAGGTTTTTTAACAAAAACTGCATTTTTTTTTTTAAAATTTTTTTCTTTGTTTTTGGTAAAAAAGGAGGGAACCACACCTCCGACCCATATGTGAAATGGGAAGGGTAAAGATAAAAAAGGGGGTAATTTTCATATTTTCATTTTGACCATAAACGTTCTCTTCAAGGATGGCGGTTATCCCCCGTCTTTCAATGTTCTTGGGTCTGTAAAATGTCCCTTTTTTTTGGAAAAAAGACTCCAAAATATTTTTTTGATCTACTGTTTCAATTATGTTTTACCCCAATTTAAGAATAGGGTACCCTTTTGGGTCTGATTTGGTAAAAACAACGACCTTTTTTTTCTCTGTGTTTATTTTCATTCCCAGTCTAAACAGTAGTTTTGGTAAATGGTTTAATTTACCTGAACCCCGTTTTTAAGTCGAGAGGATAGCTAAATCTTGATACAAAAAACAGGAATTTCGATTTTTTTAGATCGGAAATTTTGGGGAATCTGGTCTCTGAGATATCCCACAGTCATTAGAATGTTAAATAAGGTTGGGCTAAGGGGGATTTCCCTTTGGGGCCCTTTTTGTATTAAAATTTTTTTAGTGAAACCAGATTGGCTTCTGTACAAACCTAGCCCCCTTTTACTGTCCTGTATATTTGGTAGCATTTACCTGTTTTCCCCTTGCTCATTTTCTCAGAGGGCTTGTCCAAATGATCAAATGTTTGTGAAGTCAAAAACCGTAAAGCCTTTTTTTTGTCTTTTATACCTTATCAATATTTTGGGCAAAATGAAATTTGACATGGTCCGTTTTTAACCCTGCTTTCTCCCTTTCAAAAGGTGGGTTTGCCCCAAAAATAAAGCATTTCCTTTCATTTATTTTGTTTCAAACACTTTTCCCAGCGAATATTCAAAGTTATCCTCTGTAATGTTGGGGTTGGACTGGCCCCTATTATAGACTGGGGCTGTGATTCCTGTTTTCCCCGAGGGCCGGGTATTTTTCTGATTTTAAATTAAGTTAAACGCGTCTTTCAGAAGAGGGGCGTTTTAGGTAACATTGCTTTAAGCATTTCGTTTCTGATTCCTCTTTGCCCGGGGATTTTTTATTTTTTAGCTTTTTTGACCGCGTTCCTTACCGTTTCTAATATTTCATAATTAACTCTGAATTCCCCGAAAGGCGATTATTTGACTCTTAAACGCTACTAACATCAAAAAGTTTGTTTTCGTTTATCGCTCTTCTGTTTCTACCTATTTGTTTTTTAGATGTTTAAACCCTTTGTTCGCGCTGAGGGCAATTTTTTTGACCCAAAATTTTAGATCGTATGTTTGCGTTCCCGAAAGGGTTTTCCATATTTAAAATTTGGGTCGTTTCTAGGGCTTCGTTTAGGGAATTAAAGTTTTTTCCCATATTTTTCTTGGTTTTTTTTAAAAAGGGTTTTTTTATTTTTCATTGTGAAAAATATTTTTTTCCTTTGTTTTTTATTTTTGGGGGGGTTTTTGTTGGGGCGCGTTCAGTAGTGATTTATCTCTTTTTTGGGAATGACAGTCTCTGTCAAAAACCCCTTCTTCTTTCTCTTTGTTTTTTTTTTTCCCATCCGCTTTGCTAAGCGCCATTTGCCGTGGGTTTGAAAATTTATTGTTATCTGTTCAATATCGTATTTTGTTGATGTATTTCTTTTTTGCAAGTTGTGTCACAATGTCGGTTTGGTTTTTTGGATCATGGGGGTAGGTGGGCATTTTGGAGGTTTTAT
Source organism: Conus ventricosus (assembly GCA_018398815.1). NCBI lineage: Eukaryota > Metazoa > Mollusca > Gastropoda > Neogastropoda > Conidae > Conus > Conus ventricosus. Next base: position 5,323 of record JAFLJL010008086.1, on the reverse strand, counting down.
ACTTTTTCGGGAACTTTTCATTCCACTGAAAATAGTAGTCTTTTGTGTTTTTTGTAAAATTCCTATGAAGTAGGTCTTTCGTAATGCTGTTCGGCGTGGTGTGAAGAGGGTTGTCTTTGTGTAAGTATATTCTTTTTTTTGGGGATTGGATCAATAACTCTGGTGGGCAGTGGGCAAAAGTGGTCAAGTCAGTCACTTTTTATGTTTAACACATGCCCAAAAAATATTGTGAGCAAAAGGAAAAAATCTACTACGCTGTTCCTTTGGATTATGACAATATTTCAATCTCAAATCCCAAGCCTCTTCCTTCAAAACACACATTTTATTTCAAAACAATTTACTAAACGACGTCCGTTCTTATTAGTTAGGGGTCCACGCTGTTTTTTATGACGTTATCAAATGGAGTCAGCAGGTAAACATAATAAATTTTTTTCATTTTCCGGTAATAAGTCGGCTGATTGCCTGTCCCTTGATTAAATCACAAAAGGAGGGTATTGCCTTTTTTTGTTAGTTTTTCAATGTCACTTTTAAGATCCCCCTATGCGTCTAGGGTCCTTGCCAAAGGGAAGAATGTTCCGGGGGAAAATTTTACACAAAACCCAAATATACATCTCTCTTTTCTGCGGTTTTTTACGTACAGCTGTTTTAAAATGAACCATGCAAAATCGTGTTATTTTTGGTAGGGAATTTTATATACTTTTGTATGCCTTTTTGTAGACAGAGAACCCCCGAAGCCCCTTTGGGGGGGTTTTTTCCCCCTTTTGGCGAAATAATGAAAAACCCGCTGCAAAACAGGTAAAGATAATTCATTTGCTTTTTCATATCAAATGGGGTTTTTTGTAAAAAAAACAATGTATATTTTGACAGGATGCTACGAAACTTTTTTTAAGGAGTTTGTTAATCTTTAAACCGTACGGCCCTTTTAACCCCTTAATATTCCAGATAGCACACGTAAGGAAAAGTTTTTTGATATTTTGGGTACGAATAATGTGCAAACATCTATGGGAAAAAAAGCTTATACACCCGCGGACAAGGCTAATAGAAGCCGCTTTGGGGACGGGTTGAATTAGGGGGGGGAAGGCCGACTGTGATACTGCCCAGGGGGCATTTGCTCTTCTGTCATTGCCGTGGTGGGCCCCCGGGGGTGTCTCGGCGTCATTTTGGGAGGTTTCTCGTCGGTTGTGTCGGTATAGGGTGGCGGTTTATCCCCTTGTCTCGGCGGGGCGTACCCGTTAATTTCGGGTGTCACGGGGGTCAGCTCGGCGGTAGTTTCGGTTGTCGCCTCGGGCGCATGGCTGTGGCTTCCCGTCGGGCCCTATCTGGTTTCCCCTCGACGGTCTTCCATGCGCCGAGCCCACGTAATCGTCTGACCGGTTTTGGGGTTTGGGGTGGTTGAGACGCCGAAAGTTTAGTTGTGTACCCCTGGTTGTGGGAGCACCTTTGTGCTGTCGGTAAAAACCCGGGGGTTTGGGGTGGTCTGCTGTCGGCTTTCTCTTCTCTCTGGGGACGGTGGGGGCGCGTCGCGTTGGGTTTTTTCCCAAAACAGGCCCCCCAGTTGTTGCCCGGTTGCCCGCCAGGTCTGGTGCCCCTTTTCAGTGGGGGGATAGCTCCTTCATCGCCGCTTGTCCATCTTTGAATTTTTGTGGGAAAGAAGTTTCTCGCTTCTCCAGTAACAGAGGTTCAACGTTGAAAAGGTCAGCCTTTGTCTGCAGTCTTGCCTTCGTGGGGCTACTTTGCTGATACCCTTGATCTGACATTGTTCCGGAGAAAAGTTTCTCACCCGGGGCTCAAATTTTCCCCTGGCGTTGAGGGGTGGGACTCTAAGGTCGTTGACACCAGTTGTATGGCCACCGGTCATGTTTTCAAGCTGGTTTGTGACATCACCAAAGGTAGGCGTCCTCCATGGCACTGGAGGCCCTAGGATTGGCCCCGGGGTTTCCCTTTTCTGTTTAACACAGAACTGCAGAGTAGCACTTTGGGGAAGGGCGCCCCCCTCCCGGGCACTGTCTTTGTTTTCCCCTCCTACCACTTCTTGGGTGATGAAAAAAATGAAGACGGTGAGGATGGCGACAATACTGCTGAAAGTGATGTGTTGCTCTTGTAAAGGAGGTTTTTTTTCTTTCACACCGCCCCTATGTAGCGTTGCCCGCGGGGTCTGTCCGGTTTTTTTTGGTCGCCCGACGCTCTGGGTCTCCCCAAATGTGGGTTTAGGGGTGGGGGGTGGGGCCTGGTAGTGGCGGGGTGGGGGCGGGGGAAAAAGGTTTTTAAGGGGGGGGGGGTGGTATTTACGGGGTGAGATGGGGACTGGGCTCTTTGCCAGATGTGGGGGAAAGGGCGGTCTCGGTGATTTTCCTTCCCCCCTGTCGCCCGGGCCCCCAAAGCTGGCCCAAATTTCCCACGCCTGGCCCCCTCACACGAAAAAATTTGTTCGGCCAGCACAAAGGGGTTGTGTTGGGGCCCCTGATTCCATGGTTGAGCCCGTTTAAATCGGGTTCCTCTTTTGAGAATGAAAATAAGCGCTTGGAAAACCAGGGTTGTGCTCATTAAGGGGAAAAATGAACTCGCCCCTCTTTCGAGGGGTCAAGAAAATACAGCGTGAAGCAGGGTTAGCTGGCCTTGTTCCGGGTGGGGGCGTAAGACAGTGGAGGGTTGCTGTAGCCTCGGAGCCGACGACGAGAAGAATTGTCTCCCGTGTGGGACGGTCGACAGCAAGACGTGTCAGCCTGTTGGAGCCTAGACAGGGCTGCCAGACAACGGTGGGGTGTTTGCAGCCAGAAAAGACCTGTGGGAGAGGCCGACAGGAGCCCTTTCCGTGGAGAGGGCGAAGTGTGGTGGAAGTCCGGGAGATTCGGTGTGAGGGTGCGACTCAAGCTACGTTGCCAGTGTCCCCCAACTGGGATTTGGCCAATCGGGAGGACACAACAGTGTGGCAGCTTCAGCTCGTGTCGTACAGTGGATGAGAGAAACTGACGATCAACCAAGGAATGCTGGCAAGTTATGGACGTTTATTTGCTCTTAAAGTTATAAGTGTGCAAACAGAATAGTGGAACATTGTCTTTCCTGGCTAAGTAAGAATAACTGAAGAACAGGGGATGCGATTTATGAAATTGTCTGTATGCTGTTTACATTGTTGTATGATACAGATAGTTGTGTTGTGTAGTGACGGGTGGGGGCTCGGAGTCAAGTTGAATAAAAGTTGATTATTTTCTATGAAATGTTATTGGTTTCCCGTCACCTTTGTGCGGGCCCGATGTGAGTGACAGAGTGCGTGTGCCTATGCGAGAGCGCATTTTGGTTGTGAAAGCGTAATACTTCTGTCTATAACCCCCTGCATCCCTGAATATGAAAATCATATTTTAAATAACGAGGGGGAGCGTCGGAGACCCGTCACATCGCCCTTCGCTGGACGATGGTTAAGTGTCCTGATCAACATGTAGAACACAGCTTCCCTCCACATTCTCTGTACCATCCTCCAGCCCCCCACCCTCACCCCCATCCCACCTCACCCCATGGTGAAAAACAAAAACCGCTGTCGGGCTGTCACAGACTATGCAATACTTTGTTGGGTAACAAGTGGCATTAAATCTCCGCTTCTTTCAATCTAAAATGCATTTCTTAACACTTCATTCAAATTGAATCGATAGATTCCAGTTTAGTGTATCCCATGGAAAGAACGTTTTAAGAAAATTAACTATTTTTTTTTTTTACAAATGGCATTAAATCTCCGCTTCTTTCAATCTAAAATGCATTTCTTAACACTTCGTTCAAATTGAATCGATAGATTTCAGTTTAGTGCATCCCCTGTACCAAACGTTTTAAGAAAATTAGCTATGTTTTTCCATCAAATTGATTAGTAGCGTCTTTCAGAATCTCCAAACCAATAACCTACTTCCCTTTCCCCTCCTGCCCACACCTGCACACACACACACACACACACACACACACACACACACACACACACACACACACACACATAAACACACACACACGCACGCAACACACACACACACACACACACACACACACACACACACACACACACAACACACACACACAGATGGTTCAGTCCTAGAAATCACCGGCAGGATCAGCTTTGTAATACCAGCGTTAAAAAAGGAAAAGTCATACTACATTGGCAAAATCGATCCATTTTTCTGCTGAACTATTGCTATTCTTATGCTCTTAATTACATAGTTGATTTTCCATTACAGTTTTTCAAATCTTATTTTGTGTAGATTCTCAATCGGTACTCTATGCTTTAAGATCATCAGATTACAAGAAAAAGAACAAAATTATGTTAGAAATCAGTCAATTATATTCATATCTTAACTTTAAAAGGGACCAACGTTTCCTTCTGCTGGTTCCTTCTCATCTTGGATTTTCTCAAATGAGTGGGCCGATAAAGTAGCAAAAAAGGGCGCAAGGCAAGGCAAAGAATCCACTGAAATTCATGTTCCTTTATCCATTCAGGAGGGTTATCACTTGCTGAACAAGCAGTATGGATTAGAGTTAAAGGCTATACCCAGAGAAAAGATAGACTCTCCAAGAATATATATATTGATTCTCGTGGTTGGATAACAAATTATATTTGAATCATACTGCGTAATCAAACTCAGAGAGATTAGTTCGCTATCTTATAGATAAAACTTAATGCGTTCATCACAAAATACAGCAAAAATGTTAGATGTTTATGTGGTGAACAAAATTTCTAGCAAACACATCATTTTGAATCTCAAAGTTAAGACCAATCTTACCTTGATTTCTGAAAATTGTATTGAAGGCGTTTTCAAAAACGCTACTAGTTTGTTTAATATTGCGAAATGTTTACTTCATAGTCCTGTAGGACATTTGTTATAGACTAGTTGATTGTGATTTTTGTTAATGCTCATTTTCTGACTTTTTTTTTTTCTTTTTCTTTTTTTCCTCCTTAGCCAAGAGACATAAATACATACATACACAATACGGCCCCCTCCCCTCCTCCTCCTTCCGATCTCCTCACACACACACACACACACCACACACACCACACACACAATATGCACACACACACACACACACTCGCGCGCAGCGCGCGCGTACTCACACACAGAGTTGCTCTCTCTCTCTCTCTCCTCCTCTCATCTCCCCCTCTCCGTCCCTCATCTCTCTCCTTCTCTCTCTCTCCTCCTCTCAGACATACATCTGTCGCGCACAGTATGCATATAGGGGAAGATGGGACAGATCAGACCTACATTTGCGTCAACGTGTCACCAGCTCTGTCAGTCTACCTAGTACCTACATTAGTCGCATAGCCACCATCTCAGCACTTAGCTGATAAATAAGT
>JAFLJL010008085.1:12500-13851 GCA_018398815.1 Conus ventricosus | reverse complement strand
TTTCCCGGACTCAATTCCAGAATAACCCGAACCTTATCCTGGAGAATCACTTTCACGCGATCATCTCGTTTCCTTAGTAACATGACAGCCGCCATCTCCAGATGCGGAGCGCTGTCCTTCCATAAAACTGTCGGCTGCGGCACTCAGCCGGTTTGTCCAGTATTATTTTCCTGGCACTCGCCGCAATGGTTGGGCTAAGGGAGGTCATTCATTACGCCGGAGAAACGTGAATGAGCTCCCCGTAGACAGAGGGCGAATAAAGGGAAGAACAAAGGAGGCATGATTGCGCGTACGGAATAGGGATTTTCTGATTTGGTGGGGGCGGATCTGTAATCGGCTTTGTGAAGCTAGAAGGACATCGAGCTGGGCATCATTTTCGAAAGAAGCATAAATATCCGTGTGTGTGTGTGTGTGTGTGTGTGTGTGTGTGTGTTGTTGTGTGTTGTGTGTGTGTGTGTGTGTGTGTGTGTGTGTGTGTGTGTGTGTGTGTGTGTGTGTGTGCGCGTGTGCGGTAATGACGTAATGAATTAAACAGAGAGAAGATCAGCTTCTCATATGATGAGTGTAGTCGACTCAGATGTACGTATCTTCGCGTTCGCTTTGTACTTAAAAGTTGGATGTGACAATCGTTTACTAAACGACGCGTGCACACATTGCAGAATTGCACGGGCAAGAGCAGCGATGGATGTGATGTTTTCATGATCGTTAAAGATAAGTTCCATAAAAACCAGTACCCCCAGTTACATAGATGCTCTATAGGCTAATCAGGGGATCAGCTGTTTGTCCTGTTGTTTATTGCAACTTTGGACTTGATGATCTAATACTTTGAGAGAAGAGAGAGAGAGAGAGAGAGAGAGAGGGAGAGAGAGAGATGAGAGAGAGGAGAGAAGAGAGAGAGAGAGAGAGAACTGAAGTTGAAAGTGTTAGGGTGATTACACTATTTTGATTTTGGATCGTTACGATGGTCATTAGCATTGGGCGTTGAATCACCAATCGTCATAACATATATTAATTTTGTCATCCGAGTTGAAATATTTTCTCTGCGCAGAACGATATAGCGAATGACCAGGTCCATCTTTCACTTGCAAAGAATGGCAGTCAGCTTTCAGTCCATGCAAGTGTCTAAGAACAAGAGTTGGATTCTTGCTTGTCGTAACAAGGGAAAGAGAAGAAGAAGAAGAGAAGAAGAGAAGAAGAAGAAGAAGGAGGAGGAGGAAGAGGAGGAGAAGGGGAGGAGGAGGAGGAGAAGGAGGAGGCGTTCGGATATTGGAGGAGGAGGAAAGGAGTCCAGAAAAATCAAACGACGACGTCGACGACGACGACGAAGAAGAAGAAGAAGCACAGCTTTATT
>JAFLJL010008083.1:0-10000 GCA_018398815.1 Conus ventricosus | reverse complement strand
TCTTTAGGCGTTTTTAAATACCACTGACTGGGGCCACTGGCCCTGTTAGCTGTGGGGATCCCCCCCTCCCCTCCCCCCCCCCCCCCCCCCCCCCCCCCCCCCCCCCCCAATTTCCTCTAGTTTGGGTTTACTACTTCTTTTTTTTTTTTAGTCCACACAAGGCTTTCACGAGTCATTGGGCGTATTTAATCCCATCTACTGCCCCCTTTTGGCCCCTTTGGGTTTGGGGGGGAAAACCCCCCCCCCCCCCCCCCCCCCCCCCAATTTCCTCTAGTTTCTTTTAACTACCCCTGTTTTTTTTTAGCCACACAAAAAGGGTTTCACGATAAATTAGGCGTTTTTTAAATACCATCTGACGCCCCATTGGCCCCGTTAGGGGGGGATCACCCCCCCCCCCCCCCCCCCCCAAAAACCCCCCTAGTTTCGTTACTACTCTTTTTTTTTTTTATCCACACAAAAAGGCATTCACGATCTTTGGGGTTTTTAAATCCCAAACTGCCCCTGCCCTTTTGGCCCCCCTTTACTGGGGGGACACCCCCCCCACCCCCCCCCCCCCCCCCCCCCCCATTTCCCTTTTTCCCCTCAATTTTCGATTAAAATCTATTTTTTTTATAGTCCCCACAAAAAGGCATTAAACCCAAAGCCCAATTAGCTTTTTAAAAAACCCCATCGGGACGCGCCATTGGCCCCTTTAGCGGGGGGATCCCCCCCCCTCCCCATCCCCCCCCCATCCCCCCCCCCCCCCCCCCCCCCCCCCCTTTCCCTCTATTTCGTTTACTACCTTTTTTTTTTTAGCCCACACAAGGAAATTAAAGATTCTTTGGGCGTTTTTAAATTTAACCATCTGACTGCGCCTTTGGCCCCCGTTACGGGGGAGTCCCCCCCCCCCCCCCCCCTCTCCCCCAAGCCCCTTTCCCACCCCTTTACCCTTTTTATTCGAGGGATAACTTATTTTTCCTTATTTCCCAAGTAACGGGGTACTGACAATCTTTACCCGAAATTTAGAATTACCCTGACAAATTTTTGTCCCACCCACTGTATTGTTTTTTTTTGTGTTTTTTTCCCCGCAAAATTTGACCTGGGGGCCATTCTTTGGGGGGAGGGGATAAACTTTTGTCAAACCCCCAAAGGGAAAGATGGCACTCTTTTTGCTTTTGACCCCATTCGGGAAGTCGAAAGAGGGGGGGGGGGGGGGGGGGGGGGGGTCAGCGGGGTCAGGAGGGAGGGTGCTTGGAACCACCGTTTGAAGGCATGGGCTGATCCCGGTGCTGAGAGTTCGGGCGGACGTCCACCAAGGTGAGGTTGATTGTTGGAACTTGTCTCAAAGGGCAGGAAGTCGGGTTTGACGACAGATCGTGAGAATAAGTGAGGAAAAAGACATGACAGGACTGCAATAGAATCCTCTCTCTCCTCTCTCTCTCTCTCTCTCTCTCTCTCTCTCTCTCTCTCTCTCCACAGCCGTCCGTCAATCCGTCCGTCCGATGTTCTCTCTCTCTCTCTCTCTCTTCTCTCTCTCTCTCTCTCCTCTCTCTCTCTCTCTCCTCTCTCCACAGCCGTCCGTCAATCCCTCCGTCCGATGCTCCTCTCTCTCTCTCTCTCTCTGCTTCTATCGCTATCCGTCTGCCTGCCTGCCGGTCTGTCGCTGCTCTCCCCCCCCCCCCCCCCCCCCTCCCCACTCTCTTTCCCCGTCTGACTGTCTGGCTGGCTGAATCATTCATTCAGTCAGTCTATCGGTCGGTCGCCTGCTCAGTCAGTCAGCCTCTGTGTGTGTATGTGTGTGTGTGTGTGTGTGTGTGTGTGTGTGTGTGTGTGTGTGTGTGTGTGTGTGTGTGTGTGTGAATATGAGTGTCCGTGCGTGCGTGCGTGCGTGTGTGTGTGTGTGTGTGTGTGTGTGTGTGTGTGTGTGTGTGTGTGTGTGTTGTGTGTGTGTGTGTTGCGTGTGCGTGCGTGCGTGCGCGTGCGTGCGTATGCGCGCGCACGTGTGCATGTGTTTGTGTGTGTGTGCGCGTGCATGCGTGCGTGCGTATGTGTGAGTGTGTGTGTGTGTGTGTGTGTGTGTGTGTGTGTGTGTGTGTGTGTGTGTGTGTGTGTGTGTGGCGCTCATAAGCTATCTATTCGTATCAAAACGATTACTATTGAGAGTTATCAAAGGAAAGAGTTTATTTCCGTGTACAGTGACTGTCACGACTCATGATCCTGATGATCTAATGAGCAATAATTCAGTTTACTACATCCACAGATAAGACAAAAGGAGAAGAATATGGAAAGCAGGCCGAAAAAAACCTAAACTGCTGTTCAAACCACCAAACCCCCAAAAACAAAGAGAGAGAGAGAAACCAGTCGTCAAGACAATTTTGAAATTCATGTTTATTGATGGCAAAATACACTCTGCATGGCTTTATTTCATATGTCCTAAATATGCCAATCGTCCGGCTTGTATAGTATGCAGTGATTTACATGACTATAGATATGCATGTCATTTTTCCCCTCCCCTCTCTCTCTCTCTCTTTCTCTCTCCCCCTCTCTCTCTCTCTCTCTCTCTCTCTCTCTCTCCTCTCTCTCTCTCTCTCTCTCTCTCTCTCTCTCTCCTCTCTATCCGTGCTGACAGAACTTTCTGTCCTTTACGTGGTGACAGCCCTGAAATGGCTCTCTCTGGTCGGCAGGACTACGACCACACGCCAGTGACTGAATCAACAGTATGGTTATACACCTCGACACTAGACAGCCAGTGACTGAATCACAGTATAGGTTATCACCTCGACTCTAGACAGCCAGTGACTGAATCAACAGTATTTTATACACCTCAAACTAGACAGCCAGTGACTGAATCAACAGTATAGGTTATACACCTCAACACTAGACAGCCAGTGACTGAATCAACAGTATAGGTTATACACCTCAACACTAACAGACAGCTGATGTGGGGTTATATGCCTCAAGGTAGTCCATGGTTCTATAGGTTATATACCTCAACACTACACTACAGACAGCTGATGTGGGGTTTATGTCTGAAGGTAGTCCAAGGTTCTATAGGTTATATACCTCAACATTATTGACAGGTGATGTGGCGTTTATGTCTCAAGGTAGTCCATGGTTCTATAAGTTACATACCTAACATTACAGACAGCTGATGTGGGGTTTACGTCTCAAGGTAGTCCATGGTTCTATAAGTTACATACCTAACATTACAGACAGCTGATGTGGGGTTTACGTCTCAAGGTAGTCCATGGTTCCAAGCGACGGGGAAAACAGGCGCTGTCACATTTTGTTCTGCAACATCAGAGAAGACACGATGGTGGTGCCAGGTATGCACCGATATCTTACACCTTACAGAATAACTGACACAGTGCCAGGTATGCAGAGGTATCTTACACCTTACAGAATAACTAACACGTGCCAGGTATGCAGAGGTATCTTACACCTTACAGAATAACTAACACAGTGCCAGGCGTGCACAGATATCTTACACCTTACAGAATAACTGACACAGTGCCAGGCGTCGACACACGGCGTTGGTATACTACACTTTACGGCGAAATTAACATAGCGTCCGGCGTGCACCGGGTATACTACACTTTACGGCGAAATTAACATAGCGTCAGGCGTGCACCGGGTATACTACACTTTACGGCGAAATTAACATAGGGTCAGGCGTGCACCGGGTATACTAACTTTACGCAAAATTAACATAGCGTCAGGCGTGCACCGAGTATACTACACTTTACGGCGAAATTAACACAGCGTCTGGCGTGCACCGGGTATACTATACTTTTCAGCGAAATTAACATAGCGTCAGGCGTGCACCGGGTATCCCCACTTTACGGCGAAACTGACATAGCGTCAGGCGTGCACCGGGTATCCCCCACTTTACGGCGAAACTGACATAGCGTCTGGCGTTGCACCGGGGTATGCTACACTTTTCAGCGAAAGTAGCATAGTGTCGGGCGTACATCGGGTATTCAATATCTTACAAAGTAACAATGCCAGGCGTGAACCGGGTATCCTACGCCTCACAAAAAGAGTGGCAGTGCCGGGCGTGGACCGGGTATCCTACACCTTACAAAAAGAGTGGCAGTGCCGGGGTGAACGGGTATCCTACACCTTACAAAAAGAGTGGCAGTGCCGGGCGTGACGGGTATCCTACCATTACAAAAAGAGTGGCAGTGCCGGGGTGAACCGGTATCCTACACCTTACAAAAAGAGTGGCAGTGCCGGGCGTGAACGGGTATCCTACGCCTTACAAAAAGAGTGGCAGTGCCGGGCGTGAACCGGGTATCCTACGCCTTACAAAAAGAGTGGCAGTGCCGGGCGTGAACCGGGTATCCTACGCCTTCAAAAAGAGTGGCAGTGCCGGGCGTGAACCGGGTATCCTACGCCTTACAAAAAGAGTGGCAGTGCCGGGCGTGAACGGGTATCCTACGCCTTGCAAAAAGAGTGGCAGTGCCGGGCGTGAACGGGTATCCTACACCTTACAAAAAGAGTGGCAGTGCCGGGCGTGAACAGGGTATCCTACGCCTTACAAAAAGAGTGGCAGTGCCGGGCGTGAACCGGGTATCCTACGCCTTACAAAAAGAGTGGCAGTGCCGGGCGTGAACCGGGTATCCTACGCCTTGCAAAAGAGTGGCAGTGCCGGGCGTGAACCGGGTATCCTACGCCTTACAAAAAGAGTGGCAGTGCCGGGCGTGAACCGGGTATCCTACGCCTTGCAAAAAGAGTGGCAGTGCCGGGCGTGAACGGGTATCCTACACCTTACAAAAAGAGTGGCAGTGCCGGGCGTGAACCGGGTATCTACACCTTACAAAAAGAGTGGCAGTGCGGGCGTGAACCGGGTATCCTACACCTTACAAAAAGAGTGGCAGTGCCGGGCGTGAACCGGGTATCCTACACCTTACAAAAAGAGTGGCAGTGCCGGGCGTGAACCGGGTATCCTACGCCTTACAAAAAGAGTGGCAGTGCCAGGCGTGAACGGGTATCCTACGCCTTACAAAAAAGAGTGGCAGTGCCGGGCGTGAACCGGGTATCCTACGCCTTACAAAAAGAGTGGCAGTGCCAGGCGTGAACCGGGTATCCTACACCTTACGGCGAAGTAACAAGGCGCCAGTTATGAACTGAGATCCTGCACATCACGGATTAAGTAACGAGTTGCGGGGAGTACACGGATATCCTATGTCTTAGAGGAAAAGTACCATGGGTGGGTGCTTCCACACTATATAGGAGACAAAAGAGGGGGGGGGGGGGGGGGGAGGGAGGGTGCTAAGTGTGCACGGATAATCCACATGTTGCACAGAAAATCTAACATGGTGCCGGGTGTTGCACGGATAATCCACATGTTACACAGAAACTAACATGGTGCCGGGTTGTGCACGGATAATCCACATGTTACACAGAAACTAACATGGTGCCGGGTGTGCACGGATAATCCACATGATACACAGAAACTAACATGGTGCCGGGTGTGCACGGATAATCCACATGTTACACAGAAACTAACATGGTGCGGGTGTGCACGGATAATCCACATGTTACACAGAAACTAACATGGTGCGGGTGTACACGGATAATCCACATGTTACACAGAAACTAACATGGTGCCGGGTGTACACGGACAATCCACATGTTACACAGGAAGTAACATGGTACCGGGTGTGCACGGATAGCCTACACCTTAAGGAGTAAGTAACGGCTGTCCTGCACCGAAAAAAACATGGTCCCAGATTTAAACGGCTATCATACACCGAAGAAAGATAGTGACAGGTATTAAAACGGCTATCCTACACGAAAGTAACATGGTGCCATAAAATAAACGGCTATCCTACACCGAAAGTAACATGGTGCGATTTACGAAAGGACAACCTTCCCCATCCCAAAAACATAACATAGTGCAAGATATAAACGCATTTTACACTGAAAATAAACGTGGTGCCTGCCACGTGTTCGCAGTTAAAAGTTCAACCGACATAAAAACTCATTTTCACTAGTTGCAAAGTGAGACGACTGCAGGCGGAAATCTAGATGATGAAATTTGAGCAAAGAAGGACCGGGATGTACGTAAAAAAAAAGGGAAAAAAGGAATAAGGAATAATAAAAGAATTCTGAATAAAAAACATCATAAGGAAGAAACAACAAAAATAACAACCCCCTCCACAACCCCTCCACGCACGCGCGCTTGCGCATACGTGCGCACACGACAACAGACACAAAACCTATTACACACAAAAACGCATGTTATCTTATATTCATTAATGTGGATAGACGTTTAAACTAAAGAAGAAATAACAAAAACAACAACAACAAAACAACCCCCAAACACACACCCCAAAACCACACACACACACACAAAACACCACACACAGAGTCTGATCTACTTTTACATAGATGCAAAATTTCCCAGACATGTGACAACAACAACAACAAAACGGGGTACTTAACATTTTTCTCCATCTGTCCATCTTTCCTTCTTTTTCATTCCACTCTATCCAACAGCCTTTCCTCTCAAACCTCCACCCTATTTAACAGCCCTTTCCTCTCCAACCCCACTCTATCCAACAGCCCTTTTTCTCCAACCTCCATCCTATTTAACACCCCCTTTCCTCTCAACTCCACTCTACCCAACAGCCCTTTCCTCTCCAACATCCTTCCTATTTAACAGCCCTTTCCTCCCCAACCTCCATCCTATTTAACAGCCTTTCCTCCAACATCCACCCTATTTAACACCCCCTTTCCTCTCCAACATCCATCCTATTTAACAGCCTTTCCTCTCAACACCATCCTATTTAACAGCCCTTTCCCTCTCCAAAAATCCATCCTATTTAACAGCCCTTTCCTCTCCAAAATCCATCTATTTAACACCCCCTTTTCCCTCCCCAACCTCCACTCTACAACAGCCCTTTCCTCTCCAACCTTCACTCTATCCAACGCCCCTTTCCTCCCCAACCTCCACTCTATCCAACAGCCCCTTCCTCTCCAACCTCCACTCTATCCAACAGCCCCTTTCCTCTCAAACCTCCACTCTATCCAACAGCCCCTTTTCCCTCATAAACCTCCACTCTATCCAACAGCCCCTTTCTCTCAAACCTCCACTCTATCCACAGCCCCTTTCCTCTCAAACCCCCACTTATCCAACAGCCTTTCCTCCCCAACCCTCCACTCTATCCAACAGCCCTTTCCTCTCAACCTCACTCTATCCAACAGTCCCTTTCCTCTCCAAACCTCCACTCTATCCAACAGCCCCTTTCCTCTCAACCTCCACTCTATCCAACAGCCCCTTTCCTCTAAAACCTCCACTCTATCCAACAGCCCTTTCTCTCCAACCCTCCACTCTATCCAACAGTCCCTTTCCTCTCCAACCTCCACTTATCCAACACCCCCTTTTCCTCCCCAAACCTCCACTCTACCCAACACCCCCTTTCCCTTTCCAACCTCCACTCTACCCAACAGCCCCTTTCCTCCCCAACTCCTTCTAATTTAACAGCCCTTTCCTCCCAACCTCACTCTATCCAACAGCCCTTTCCTCCCCAACCTCCACTCTATCCAACAGCCCTTTCCTCTCCAAACTCCACTCTATCCAACAGCCCTTTCCTCCCCAAACCTCCACCCCTATCCAACAGTCCTTCCCACTTCAACCTTATCCACACTTCCACCTCACCCTTCTGGGGGATGTGTGTGTGTGTGTGTGTGTTGTGTGTGTGTGTGTGTGTGTGTGTGTGTGTGTGTGTGTGTAGATATGTGTGTGTGTGTGTGTGTGTGTGTGTGTGTGTGTGTGTGTGTGTGTGTGCGGTGTGTAGATGTGTGTGTGTGTGTGTGTGCATGTGCATGTGTGTGTGTGTGTTAGATGTGTGTGTGTGTGTGTGTGTGTGTGTGTGTTGTGTGTGTGTGTGTGTCAGCGCGCGGCGCGCGCGGGCGGAGTGGGTGAGTATCTTTTGACTGAGGCCTTCCCTTTGTTGTTGGTTGTTTTTTTTTAAAATACATTCGTTTTTGTTTCCCCTTTTCTTTGTTGAACTCACAGACAAAACCGTTTTAAAAAAAAACCAATTGATAGTGTCGATATTGATAGTAACCCCCCTCTCCCTCGCCTTTGTCTATTTCGTGCGTACGGGGCGCGCGCGCGCGTGTGTGTGTTTATGTTTTGTATGTGTGTGTGCACTTATGCTTGATGACTATATTCCGATAACATTAAAAAAAAAAATCAAACACACACACACACCACTAACCGACCTTCTCGGGTAGTTGTCAATCACTGTCAACACAGGCGTAGGCGACAGTTGGGTGTGACCTTGCCCTTCTGCTTTCAAGTGCAGAACATCGCTATCTCCAATAAGCAACATAGTCCACGCGACGTTCACAAAGAGGCTTCTGCTACGTACAGCAAAAAACCGCACGTGCGTGAAAGTAGACAATGCCAAATATCAATGTCGCCATTTCTAACAAACTTCTGCGAAGGGCCATGACGATAAACTGATTCGTTTTTGGTGTCGGGCGGTGATAGTTCTTTCCCCGCCCTGAAGTTCTGACGGGGTGCGTGCACGTCCGGATGCGCAGACTGGTTGCTCACAGAGGGTGGGACGGGGTTAGGGCACGTGCAACATGGGGAAAAATAGACCGTGACTTGCACGGGATTGTGAACGCTGTGATGTGCTGGTTCACAGAGACCTTTTGGGCACATGCACTACCTTGTCTTTCACACATGGCATGTGTGTGTGTGTGTGTGTGTGTGTGTGTGTGTGTGTGTGTTGTGTGTGTGTGTGTGTGTGTGTGTGTGTGTGGGGTGAGAGTGTGTGTGTGTGAGGTGTGTGTGTGTGTGTGTGAGTGTGTGTGTGTGTGTGGTGTGTGTGTGTGTGTGTGTGTGTGTGTTGTGTGTGGGGTGTGTTTCAGCACATGAAAATGAAAAATGTACAACGCAGCTCTCTCTCTTTTCTCTCTCTCTCTCTCTCTCTCTCTCTCTCTTCTCTCTCTCTCTCTCACTCACACACACACACACACACACACACACACCCCACCACACACACACAAAAACACACACACACACCACACACACACACACACGAAAATGTGTGTGTGCGTGTGTGTGTGTGAGAGAGAGAGAGAGAGAGAGAGAGAGAGAGGGGAGAGAGAGGAGAGAGAGGAGAGAGAGAGCATGCTTATGCCCGTGTGTGTGTGTGTGTGTGTGTGTGTGTGTGTGTGTGTGTGTGTGTGTGTGTGTACATGAATGTGTGCGTGTGTGTGTGTGTGTGTTTTAGAGAAGTTAAATGCAATCCTGACTCACTTGCTCAACCCCCGAGTTTTTGGGCGAAAGTGGCCTAAAAGCCGCCTTTTCCTGTGGCGGAAAAAGAGAGAGAGAGAATCACCCGGCACCCTGACAAAACCGTTAAGGTCAAGTTGCCCTCAGAACAGACGACAGACAGAGAAGAGAGAGACAGAGAAGAGACAGGGCAGACAGACAGTTTTCGGGCGAAAGTGCTCTAGAATCGCATAATTACTGTTTTTGACAAGTAAGACGTTAATAACCAAAAAATAACGATTTTTCTACAACAAACATACTGTGCAGGGTTATCCCTTTTTAATACTAATTTACTAAACTTTTCAGATTTTAGTTTTTGCTTAATCCTGTGTTTTTTCCCGGTCATTTTCAATAACATCATTTTCGCGCAAAAATTTCTTCAAATGAGTCTCTGTCTTTATGTGAAATAACACTACAGTCTTTAACTGTTCTCTAAAGTCTTTTAAACTGAGTTATATTTTTGGCATAAAAAACCACACACTTATTCCAGCATGTCTTCCACTGAAAGCAAGTTTTTATAAAGTGTTTCTCTTTTTAACTATGTCTCTTTCTGCTGAACAGTCATCTATTTAAAAAATAGTGTCTGCGTTCCTTCAAACAGTCTATAAAACTGTTTTTAAACACTCACTCAGTTTATTGCTTTGGATCAACTAAATATATGTTATCATCGCCCTATAACTTCTTTTGTTGCTTTGTCCCTTTAGTGTTGACAGAAAACCAAAA
>JAFLJL010008078.1:17500-23265 GCA_018398815.1 Conus ventricosus | reverse complement strand
AAACTTCCTCTTTAAACAGTGTTTTTAAGACAACATTTATTCGGTTAAAATCAAATATGAAGCTGATTTAAACAAATAGTCTGTACAATTCCTTTGATCTATTTTTTTCATGTATGAAATTTGTTTTTTTGTCTGCTTATCTGTCTATTTCTGTGTCCTCTCAGTGGCATTTCTCCCACATCTCTCTGTCTGTCTGTCTGTCTGTCTGCATCTCCCCTCTCTCTCTCTCCCCTCTCTCTACTCTCTCTCTCTCTCTCCTCCTCTCTCTTCCTCTTCCTCTCTCTCTCTCACTCTCTCTCTCCTCTCTCTCTGAGGGAGTTTGAGAAGATAAAAAAATGATGTATATAGTTTACAAAACATACGGAAGTAAAAAAAAAACATATGGAAAAGAAAATGGTGCAAAAACAACAAGAAACAGCAATAAACAAATGGAGATAACGTGCCAAAGATAAAATAAAGACATGAAACAAAGTTATGTATATCAAAAATTGCTTGTAACATTGGGTTTCACAGAGAAAAACTGAACAAGTCAACAAAGAAGAAGAAGACCCCCCCCCCAAAAAACAAACAAACAAAAAAAAAAAACCCAACCAGCGAAACTGAAAGTGTTGTCACAACGCCAAATGTTCTCATCCTTTCTTTCATTCCCCCCCCCCCCCCCCCCCCTTACAATTAAACCGATCTCTGTTGGGAGATAGTGTTTTCCCTGCATCATGAATCACACTTCACGTCTTCCCGTACTCCTTGAGCCCGACCTCAACATGACCCTCTGTCCTCCTCTCCTCACTCCTTTCCACCTCTCCTTTCACTCTGCCTCCCACATCCCACCCACACCCTCATCTCCTACCTCCATTTCTAACTCGCTACATGCATCCAGCTCGATAAAATTCTGATTAAAACCCAACTTCCTTGCGGAAAATGTCTAGGTACGCTAGATAACACAGCTTGATTTGTATGCTTCTGACACATGCCTGACGTATTTTCCCGACAGCTCAACGGACCGTTTTCCCACAGGCTGAATACGAAACGACAGGGAGCCTGTCTTGGTGTAGAGTAGAACTACTCTCCTGATACATTTGTCAATGTTTTCGTGCAAAAAAAAAAAAAAAGAAAACAAGCAAAAAACGTTGTCTCCCGTTAAAGGTTGTGGCCGGAAGGTTTTGTGTGTTAAACTACGTCTCAGAAAAGGTTATCTTCCGCCAGAGACATATGTTTGAAGTAGGCCTACTTCTGGAGGTCATTTTTCAGATTTATTCGCTGTGTTAATATACTTCACATTTTGCACGATTCTGAACAAGAGAATGAAAAAAAAGGGAACAAACAGAGATCAAGACACAAAAAATGTGTGTGGAGTATGTACGAAATTTGGAATGTCTCTTCACTCAACAAAGTGTAACCTTCCAGGAATGAAACATAAGAAATCCTCTCTCTCTCTCTCTCTCTCTCTCTCCTCTCTCTCTCTCTCTCTCCTCCACCTCCTCTCTCTCTCTCTCTCTCTCTCTCTCTCCCCTCTCTCTTTTCTCTCTCTCTGTATGTATGCATATGTGTTTGTCTGTCTATCTCTCTGTGTGTATGGAACTTGAAATAAATCATGTGTAAAAGCAGGGTCTCATTTGTTTGCGATCCCATGGGATAGCTCCCCTTCTCCTGGGGGCATGGGACATTCAAGGGCGCTACAAAATATATATCGGATAGCGGAAGCAGTGTCAATGACTATTTTTTGATGTCCTATGATTTGTTTTCTTTGATTTGTGGTGGTTGTGAGATGTGTGTGTCAAGAGAA
Organism: Conus ventricosus; assembly: GCA_018398815.1. NCBI lineage: Eukaryota > Metazoa > Mollusca > Gastropoda > Neogastropoda > Conidae > Conus > Conus ventricosus. The sequence continues at coordinate 21,482 of JAFLJL010008078.1, read as the reverse complement.
TCGACTCTGACCATATGTCTTTAGAACTTAAGATCACTTCCCCATGTCATAACTATGAATCCTCACAGGTCAACAACAGGCGCTGTACAATTGAAAAAATTGTCTGGAGCGAAGCTCATGCTGATTTGTTTAAAAATGTCATTTTTTCCGATGAAATGCAAGTGCCATGCAAGAAGCCGTACGACTGGTTGATAGTAACATTGAAGATGCATTAAACGTGTTTTAATTGTTGTATAAAAGAGGCAGCGGAAGCATGAAGAAACAGTTGTATTGGAAAATGTCAAAAAGAAGACGACTGGTTTGATATGAATGCAGACTTAACAAAAGAAATGCTCGTAACATTATTGAACAGATTTCGACGTTCTCTGTCAGAACCGTCTTGTTGCGGCCTATTGCAAAGCTAGAGAGAATACAAACATCTTTTAAAAAGAAAAGAAAAACAATATAATGAAGCTTTATTGACAAAATTAGTTAATTCTAGTGAATAATCAAAAAGATTTTGGGATTGCGTCACAAAATTTCGAAAAAAAGAAAACAACCTGTAAACAATATAAGTCTAGAAACATGGTTTAATCATTTCAGGGATCTGCTAGAAGGAAATGCTAGCTCTCAAAATGATATGGGAAACGAAAATTACATCGATGGAACCGATTATACGACAACAATCTAAATCGTCCCATTTCCAAAGAAGAAGTTCTAATTGCTCTAAGAAAGATCAAACCTCGCAAAGCTGCAGGACCAGACGGAATTGTAGGTGAACTAATAAAAACTGCTTGTCAGTCAAACTGTGTTTCTAGATTTTTTAGTTAAAAATCTTTAACCCTTGTTTTGATCAAGGGTAATATCCCAGATGTTGGTCCGAGTCTATTGTTATCCCATTGTATAAAAAAGGAGATGCAAACAATCCAAATAATTATAGAGGAATTTCGTTGTGTAATATCTGCAGTAAACTGTACAGTGCTATTATAAACAGGAGATTGCAGGAGGGGTGGAAGAAAATAATATACCGAGAATATCAAGCTGGGTTTAAGAAAATTATTCTACTGTTGACCACATGTTCACACTGATGGCATTTGTACAAAAACAGTTTTGTTTAAATCGTAAATTGTATGTTGCATTCATTGATTTTGAGAAGGCGTTTTGATTCAGTAAACAGAACTTTGCTGTGGCCTATCCGCTTAAAAATGGTATTCATGGAAACTTTATAAATGTGTGTTTTTAAGTACGTATTATAGTGTAAAGGCAAGAGTGCGATCTAGTGCTGCTTTAACAGACTATATAAACTGTACCTCTGGTGTGAAACAGGGCGATGTCTGTAGCCCTCTTCTGTTCTCTTTATTCATTAATGAATTAACACAGGAAGTTATACTTGTGGAAGGCACGGTGCAAATTTTATAAATGATGGTTTGGAGATTTTCATTCTTCTTTGGCTGACGATGTAGCCTTGGTATCAGAAACAGTAATTGGGCTACAAACCCAGTTAAATACTTTACAAAGAGTTGCTGCTTCATTAGAATTAAAAGTTAATATGGCAAAAAGCAATATAATTGTTTTTAGAAAGGGTGGATATCTTGCAGCGAGAGAGAGATGGACATATAATGGTTCTATAATGCCTGTTGTAAATGTATATAAATACTTAGGTATATATTTCTCAACACGCTTGAGCTTTGTCTTTGCTTGCAAGGATTTAGCAAGTAGATCCAAAACTGTGTTGCTGTGCATACTAAAGAAATTGTCGTTGCTAAATAATGACTCCCTTACTTTGTTTTTGAAGTATTTGATGCCCAAGTTCAACCTATGGTGCAGTATGGAGCTGAAGTATGGGGCCTTGATGCTGCTGCTATCGTACATTGTGAGAAGATCCATCTTTTATGCTCGAAAAAATTCCTTGGAGTATCATTACAAACACCAAATGATTTGGTATATGGTGAACAGCTAGATTTCCAATATTTTTTAATTCCGCCGTTAAATGTGTTCGATACTGGCTTAGAATTATTCAATGCAGGATTACAGATTACCATACAAAGCATATCGAATGATGTTACACTTAGATGACAGAGGGAAAAAGAACAGGTGACTAAATGTGAGAATGAAATTGTGTGAATATGGTTTCGGATTTGTATGGATGAACCAAGGTGTCGGTGATGTGGATGTTTTTATCAAGGTATTCCGATAAAGACTGGTTGATTGCAGTTGGCAAAACTGGAATTCTCATGTACAGAACAGTGACAGATTTGAATTATACAGAACATATAACCATTTACGATTTTACCTGTCTACATGTCAATGAAAATAGACAAACATATAAAACGCATTATGACTAAGTTTAGATTTGGTGTTTCTGATCTATTTACTCATTATTTCCGTTATAGACAGTCGTCTACCAGAAATCTGATATGTCCATTATGTCAAATTACGAAAGAGGATGAAGTTCATTTTGTATTGGTTTGTCCAGTATTAAAAGATCTTAAGAACAATTCATCCCACAAAAGTATTTCAATAATCCTTGCCTTTTCAAGTTAACCCTGTTAATGTCGTCATCGAATGAAAACAACTGTTAAACAGCTAGCTATTTATTTATATAAAGCATTCAAGAAAGCGAAGTGTGTATATAACGTAACGAATACCAATGTCTATTTTCGACATGAATTACAGTGTATACCCCCATTCTAAGGGGCTATGGCCTATATGAATAAAACATTTGAGTCTTGAGTCTTGATCCTCTCTCTCTCTCTCCTCTCTCTCCTCGTCTCCTCTCCTCTCTCTCTCCTCTCACTCTCTCTCTCTCTCTCTCAATCTGTCCATTTACCCATATAAAGCATTTAAGTTACTATCTGTTCTTATTTCTTAATGTATGATATTGAATCACTTTTGACTGTTTAAAGTATTGGATGATTTTCAGATGCACCCCTTCAGAAGGGCAATGGTCTATTTGTGAGCAAAATATCCGTATTCGTATCTCTCTCTCTCTCTCTCATCTCTCTCTCTCTCTCTCTCTCCTCTCTCCACTCTCTCTCCTTCTCTCTCTCTCTCTCTCTCCTTCTCTGTGCATGCGCGCGCACGCGCGTTTGTGTGTGTGTTTAGTGCACGCGCATGCGTGCCTGCATTGTGCGTAAGTGCATGCATGCACACGTTAGTGCGTCATTGGCGTATGCGCGCGCATATGTGTGTGTTGTGTGTGTGTGTGTGTGTGTGTGTGGTGTGTGTGGTGTGTGTGTGTGTGTGCGTGCGTGGCGTGGTGTGTGTGTGTGTGTGTGTGTGTGTGTGTGTGTGTGTGTGTGTGTGTGTGTGTGTGTGTGTGTGTGTGTGTGTGTGTGCGTTGCGCGCGCGTGTGTTTGCGTGAATGTGTTTTTGTGCATTTTTCCGCGTGAGTAGTAGTAGTAGTAGTAGTAGTAGTAGTGGTAGTAGTAGTAGTAGTAGTAGTAGTAGTAGCAGTAGCAGGAAGAAAAGGAGGAGGAGGAGCAGCAGCAGTAGCAGCAGTAAGAGCAAGAGTAACAGTGAGAGCGGTGACAGTTGTTGTAATCGTCGTCGTTGTCGTTGTCGTCGTCGTCGTCGTAGTAGTAGTAGTAGCAGTTTGTAGCAGCAGCAGCAGCAACATTGACACAAACAGCAGCATTAGCAGTAGTAGCTGGAGCAGCAATGGTGGTGATGATAATAATGGTGATGTTGACGCAGAAGCACCTTGGTGGTGATGATAATAATGGTGATGTTGACGCAGAAGCACCTTGGTGGCAGTAGGGAGTAACAATGGGAGCATCAGCTGCAGTACACAGCAATCGTCGAAGCAGAAAGTGTAACACATGTGGCCTTAGAATTAACCAGCAGAGGAGAGGAAAGAATGCTCCTTAATTTTGGTACATACGTGTACGTGTGTGTTGTGTGTGTGTGTGTGTGGTGTGTGTGTGTGTGTGTGCGTGCGTGCGTGCGTGCGTGCGTGCGTGCGTGCGTGCGTGCGTGCGTGCGTGCACGCGTGCGTGTGGGC
>JAFLJL010008078.1:0-12500 GCA_018398815.1 Conus ventricosus | reverse complement strand
AAAAATCATTGTCAAATCTTTGGATTCCTGTTAATGTAAAAGGCGAAATTATAGAAACTGGTTCCAAAAAGAAGCGTCACTCTTTCGTGTCTATATTCGTTTCTAGAAAAATATATGTTTATTTATTCTTCACTTATTTATTTTTTTTTTAATTTATTTATTTATCAGTGTATTTATATATTTATTCACTCATATATTTATCTGTTCATCTATTTTCTAATTTGTTTGTTTCGTCATTTGTTTATCTATTTGCTTATTATATATTTATTCATTTATTTATTGATCAAACTTATTTATTTATGTTACATGGCAAAAGAATTCGAACAAGACGTTTATATGTTATGCATTGATCGATGCTCTCAATGGCAGCAGAGAATACATAATGCCGCATCACTGAGCCTTCCAGCTGCCATTCAAATAGAGAGAGACAGTAGACATGGACAGGGTGAGTAGTAAGGTTAGGCAGGTTTCACCCCTTAAATGCGGCGGAGCAAAATGCGGAGGGAACAAGACAGCGCCTTAGGACGAATCACATGATCGAGGATGCTCGGTGATGACATCGTGACATCCATGTGACGTTCCTATTCATAGACCCTACGGGCGATTGCATCACGAGGGTTGCAATCAGCTGTAAAGAAAAATAACAAACCAAACAAATGACAGACTTGGTTTAAGCGACTCGTGTTGGGTTAGGGCGTCTCCTAAGGGTGACATCACATGTTACAAAAGGCAGTCAGCTCCCTTGAAAGGTCCGAAGTGTACCTGCTACAACCTTTACCAGCTCATCATGACTGACTCTTTAGACTGGTTCATTAATAATTAAAGAATGAGATTTGGGGAATATTAGGTGTCTTTTTTTGATTCTTTTTTTTTTTTATTAAGCTGCCTTATAAGGGTGACATCTCAAACCAAAAACCAACAGCGGATTCACTTGAAAGACTTGAACTGTACTGACTAAACCCATAATAGCTGATCATCACTGTTTTTTTCACAGTGCTATTGAAAGTTCTAGGGGGCGAAGCATATGACACAAGATGGTCGGTAAAATGCATCACGAGATCGATGTGTGCTCGTTAAGAAACGCCTTAAGGGCGATGAAAGCACATGCACGCTAATTTATTCGTCTGTCTGTTAACTTTAAAAAAAAAAAAAATCTGAATGTTTTTTTTTAAAAACCATCGAACCGTGTAATCGAATCTGGAAGGTTATATTTTTGCGTCAAAAAAAGAAAAAAATCATGTTGCTTCAGAGCATCATGATAGTACTGGAAATGACACGTTTTCCCCCGTCCGCTGATCGTTCGAGCTATAAAACGGACTAAAGTTAAACCAAAAAGTAATGTTAACTTTAGTCAGTCCTTACAGAACGAAGGACCACCCAGGAAACACCACGAGGAGGTGGAGGATTGTTTCCCAAAAAATAATGGATTAACAGCACACTCTGATACCATTAAAAAACTTTGGATTCTCTCTTGAGGGCACATAAGACCGTATGGCGAAAGCTTGGGTGTGTCTGGAGTGGCACTGTCTTCATCTGTCCGTGGGCATGGGTGGTTGGGTCTGTGGGGTGTGCTCGGCAGCTGGAGGGTGGTGTTTCTCGCCGGTGGCTCTGCAGTCATGAAATACGGCTGGTACACCCATGGGGGATGCTATTTTAAGGCTGTTATGAGTTGCATCCTGCAGTCTGATTTACCTCTGTTCAGGAGCATTATGTCCCTTGATATCTTAATGGAGTGTCCTGCGCGTGCCTGTACCCATCGTCAACACAGCGCAGGCCTCCAAGGGTGGTACAGGGCTGCTCTAAAGGCAGGTGAAGACAGTGCTTCTCTGGGTCCTCCCCAGCACCTTCGGTGTTTCTTTTTCTTCTTTGCCTTAACTAGCTGACCCTGGAGAAAGGTCCAGTGACGGTGAGGAAAGACCCACTGACCACAGGGAAAGTCCTGTTGACAGTGGGAAAGACTACAACTTTGGATTCTCTCTTGAGGGCACATAAGACCGTATGGCGAAAGCTTGGCTGTGTCTGGAGTGGCACTGTCTTCATCTGTCCGTGGGCATGGGTGGTTGGGTCTGTGGGGTGTGCTCGGCAGCTGGAGGGTGGTGTTTCTCGCCGGGGGCTCTGCAGTCATGAAATACGGGCTGGTACACACCATGGGGATGCTATTTTAAGGCTGTTATGAGTTGCATCCTGCAGTCTGATTTACCTCTGTTCAGGAGCAGTTATGTCCCTTGATATCTTAATGGAGTGTCCTGCGCGTGCCTGTACCCATCGTCAACACAGCGCAGGCCTCCAAGGTGGTACAGGGCTGCTCTAAAGGCAGGTGAAGACAGTGCTTCTCTGGGTCCTCCCCAGCACCTTCGGGTGTTTCTTTTTCTTCTTTGCCTTAACTAGGCTGACCCTGGAGAAAGGTCCAGTGACGGTGAGGAAAGACCCACTGACCACAGGGAAAGTCCTGTTGACAGTGGGAAAGACTACAACTTTGGATTCTCTCTTGAGGGCACATAAGACCGTATGGCGAAAGCTTGGCTGTGTCTGGAGTGGCACTGTCTTCATCTGTCCGTGGGCATGGGTGGTTGGGTCTGTGGGGTGTGCTCGCAGCTGGAGGGTGGTGTTTCTCGCCGTGGGCTCTGCAGTCATGAAATACGGGCTGGTACACCCATGGGGGATGCTATTTTAAGGTTGTTATGAGTTGCATCCTGCAGTCTGATTTACCTCTGTTCAGGAGCAGTTATGTCCCTTGATATCTTAATGGAGTGTCCTGCGCGTGCCTGTACCCATCGTCAACACAGCGCAGGCCTCCAAGGGTGGTACAGGGCTGCTCTAAAGGCAGGTGAAGACAGTGCTTCTCTGGGTCCTCCCCAGCACCTTCGGGTGTTTCTTTTTCACACTCTGATACCATTAAAAAAGAAAACGACTATTAGAACACTCATCAAGACCACAATCACGTTGGAACGCTATCATTCAAATAAAAGAAGCTGCCAGGAGGGGTCAATAAAACAAAAATCTATACAGCCGTAGGAAAAGTTGTGACACCGTCAGAAGAGAGAACTCGTTTAATGTAAAAAAAGGAAAGAGAATTGCGGGTTTGAGCGTACGTAAATATACATTTTCCGTCCGTTCTGAACCCGATATTTTTTCCACTCCCACTCTCTCGCGTTTGAAGAACCTTTTGGTAGGTTTCTTTGGTGAAGGCATTGTGTTTTTTACTCAACCCCTTTACAACTGAGTTTGGTTTGGTCTTTCCCAGAACAGAAATAGGTTTTAGAACAGAGCCCCACGAAGAAATCTCCCGTGTATTCGACTTTGAACAAACCGGGTGTCCGTTTGTCATATTTGGCACGGGCCAGGCAATCGGCGCACTGTTTGACATCCCACGCGCGCTCGGTGTCGTATCCAGTTTGAAAGAGTGAAGCGTGTCGTTGACAAGCTTGACTCGGAAACCACCGATGGTACTCAACGAAAAACTGCTGTCGCACGGAGGGTCGTACGACTTGTCCAACCTTCGACGACTGAGTGCCATGTACAGCGAATCCGTATCCATCTCCAAAAGTTGAAAATCTGATCTGTCGACAAATTTGTCCAAACACTCGTAATAAAACTGCAACATGCGCAACTTGGCGTATTGGTAGACGAAATAACCAATCTGGATCGGGAGTGCCCAGTTGATCTTTTTTTTACTCATTTCTACTTCAACAACACCGTCACCTAACTCGGTCAGTTTTTGAAACCGACCTTCATTGACGAGTTTGGGGGCTTCATCCGCAGTGACATAATGAATGTCTCGGTGTTTGGCGATGTTAGTCAGAGTTTTCCACTATAGCACTGTTGCCTAACAATTGAAGGTTTCAGCCAAAATAGTCTGCGAGGAATCCTTATCACCCTGTCTGCGCGCCTCAGACACCCGTTCACCAAATTCCTTGAAACACGGGTTGGGTGTGTACTCAATGACTAATGTGATGTTGGTCACAACAAGACCATGTTCCAAGTACCACTTGAGTAAAGGGGTACACAACAACAGTTTTTTTCCAAAGTAGCTCCCGACCAAAGTACGACGCGGTTGACTGAGTAGGGTTGTGTTGTTCCGCATAGTCGCGCATGTACTGTCCTATGTGTTCTCTACCAACAAAGGCGTTTTTTGAAGATGGGTTGCAGTTCAGAAAAGTGGTCCTTGAGATGATCTGGTACAGAAATATCACATTCAACAAGACCAAACAGTCGATCGTCTTTAACAGCCTCCAAGATGGTTTTTTGCGTAATGGGTGATACGCCTTGAAACGGTGTAGTTGTAGGAAAACGAGTTTCTACAAAGCGTGTAATCAGTGGGTTTCTGTTGTTTTTGTTTTGCCATTCACACTCCCACATTTCTACCACAGTCACTACGCACATCTTCACGGAGATAATTGGTAATGTTTTGTGTGTTTTGTCTGAGTTCAGTCAGAGGTTTCTTGTTGAAGGGGTGGGTCTGTTTGCCTCGAGTGAGATCACAGTCATGACCGTGGAACAGACAGCCGTGGAACTGGTAGACAGTGTGGTTTTGCGCATCCCAACCATCGACTCGGATACGTCTGTGTCCTAAACTGTGTCTTTGTTGTTGAACTTGTGTTGGATATGAATGTTGTTTGTGTGCATGAGCCACTCTAACCATTCTCGCGCCTGCTGACCATAGACGTCCGTTTTTTTCCGCCCGAAAGCCTGTCTCGCATCTTCTGATCGTGGGGTGTTCCGTGGGCATGGGTTGCATGATAGCCCAGGAGGTACAACGCGTTGGCGTCGTATCCCTGCACCAACTGGACGGGTTTGTCTGCCCTACCACGAATAAAGGTCTTGTCTTGTTCATGGTATCTGTGGAAAATGATGGAAGGTCCACCGACAATGTTGTTACGCAGCAGCGTGTGTATGTCTTTTTGCCGTTCGTTGAAGAGAGAAAAGTACACGTCAGGGGATAGTGTTTGAAACAAATATTTCAAAGTAATACCTGGAACAGAGACGCCGTCTTTGAGAAGATCGATACGTAAGCGTGAATACAGATCAATCTGAGATTGGAGAGCCTGCAGAAAGGGTACCACATCTTGTTGTTGTACCACACAAGGAAATCTTGTAAAGTGGTCATCTTGTTTTGTTCCACACCTTTTGACAGGAAGCGTATTGTTCGTCCGTGATGTTTTCGTTTTTTGAGTCGGCTGAAGAAAGCAGAATGTGGTGGAGACACGTATCGTTCAGTTTGTCCAAACTTGTCATGTACTCGTAACAAAAGTACCCTTTAGGTTCCTCTACTCCAAACGCATCGAGATATTTAGAATAGCTGAATCCAGGAGCCAAAAAATTGGCAATGTCTAAAAACTTGAGCTTGTGAGTCGCGATGCACATGTATTGATTGTTGCGTTTTATAACGTACTTAAACGCTCTAGAATTGGGGGGGTCATGTTTTTTGGAGCCAAACTCATCCTGTTCATCATCACTGTCCCGCCTGATCAAACCCATCGGGACTGAGATGATCGTCTTCAGACAGGTTTACAAACATCCGAATCAAGTAAGGTTGATGATGTTGAGGTCATAGTTGGAAGAATTGAACCCTACCACAGGGAGTTTCATGCAGATAGTCATTTAATTTGTCTTTTAGCGATTTTGCGGGAATGTGACGCGTGTTCGTAGAGTCGTCATGGTCCTGCGTAGGTTTAATGAGAGCATCTAATGTATCGAACACATCCTCGAAATGTGTATGAAGGAGACAATAAGAGGCGTCTGAAACGTCCTGTAGATAGTCTATCATACGATTGACCAGTTGTTGCGGGTCACCGTCACTGACGAAACAGACAGCATCTTCAAATCCAGGTACATTAGAAGCGACAGACACGGAAAGCGGAACGTGTCTGGCCGTGTATGTTGTGCTAGAGTGTGCTTGTTTCGTTTGTGGTAGATCATTCGTCTCAAAAAACGCTCTCAAAGTCAAAAGTAGCCCTATAAGGAAACACAAAATCAGGGTTGACGGAAATTCCGTACCCACAGAGTTTCTTGTAACACCGATTCAGGAGGTGTGTATACTCCCCCTTTGTACGTGTGTTTGGACTGACCGCCCTGACACGTCCTTTCGTGTTTCTTTAGTGTCCATTCCGTGGGCCAGAGTTTTTGGCATTTGGAGCAAGCCAGAGCGTGTCCCAACTTGTCAATATTAATGATATGCATAAAATGTTGTTTGTATTGTAACACTCTGATTGTGTCCGCGATGTTTGTAGTCACTGCGGCGAACCGGGACAAAAAAGGCGGTGACTGCGTTTCGTCATATTGAAACACATCGACATTGACCCGCAAGGCGTTTTCAACCGACTCTAGCTCTGACAAGGTGACGCCCGGAAAGTGTACGGGGGTAAACGACCCGCCCACTGGTGAAAGAGAGCCTTTGTTGACTTTTGGAGAGAGTGGAAAGATGCACCTCGGTGAAGAGCGAGACAACGAAACAAACAAAGCCCGTCTCTGTAAACGAAACCGTTGTTTTTGTCTCTTGAACAGTGTGTAGAAAAGGGTTGTTGGCGATGAAAGCGGGGCAAACTATCGCAACCACAGCCGATAGGGAAATCGGGTAGATGATACACGTAAAACGACGTAGACGCGATCGATTGGACAGAGTAGCGAGAGTTGGGGCGTTCTTTTTGAACGTGTTCACAAAATGTCATGATCGTTTAACTCTGAAAGAAACGTCAAAAATCCTCTTTCGAGTTGATGAGTCTGGGTTTCTCCAGGGCGCTATGGTTGTTATGAGATGCGTGAAAAAAGGAAAAGTCTCCCCTCTCTTTGTGTTTCAGAACAAAAGAATGAGAAAAGTTGATTTTGAAAACGCGTGTTTTGGTCGTGAAAAAGATCTAAGAGCTGGTCATCCCACTCTGGACCATCCGAAGAAGGGTCCCAAAACAAAGTATAGACTGACTGAATTTTTCCGGGGCGCTTATGAGTTTTGATAGCGTTCCAATGCTTGTTGTAGATCTCTTTTACTTCAGGAGATAAATGGTCTAACAGTCGTTTTTCATTCGAGCGTGTGTTTAATCTTTTTTGGGGAGAGTGAAAAGACACACGTGCCTCACTCGCGCGTTTGCGCTTTCTTGTACTCGGAGCTTGAGACCCAGTCTGTGTTGACGTTGACGGCGATGTTCAGGGGCGGATCAGTTACTTAGAGAGGGGGGTTCCAAAGTGGGGCAGGGGTCCAGGGGCCGCCCAGGCCCCGGTGGGGTCCAGGGGCAAAGACCCGGTGGGGGGTCTGGGGGGCAAAGCCCCCCAGAAGCTGAAGATATTTTCACTTTCTGAGGTGCTTTGGAGGCCTCTCCTGGTGTCTATTTACTATGAATCTGTACACAAATATGTCTGGACATTTTTTTTGCAGAAAGGCACTGTGATCAACGAAAATACATAAACTTACTTACATAGGTTGACTGAGAGGGACAGGAGGGGCATCCATAGTTGCTCCACTGTTTACAGGAAATTCTTTGGCAGCATCTGCATATAGGACCTATACTTTGTTGCATAGGAGTCCACAGCTGCTTCAATATCAATGGGTATGTCACGATGGACCCTCATGAGCGCAAGACCATTCAGACGGCCTGCTCCCATTGATGTGCGCGTGTAGGTTTTCAACGACCTCAGCCCAGAAATGGTCCTCTCACATTCAGCTGTGGTAATTGCAAAGTGCAAATCAGTTTCAGCATCATGTGGATGTTGGGGTACATGTCCCTATCACAGGCCTTTAAGCTGCTCTCAATGGTGGAGGGAATGTCTTGTGGCTGGTTAAAATTTCTCCACTTGGTGCTCCATCGGTGAAGCTCAGCAGCCAGACCCTCTGAGTCGGGAAGGTCTGTGTCCCACAGTAACGCCAAGTGCTTTACACCGTCTGGAACAGCCAGGAAGGGCCCAGGTAAGCGAACCAAGTTTTCCGGAATCAGCTGAAGTGCGTCCTGGGCAAGCTCTGCATTCTTGAAGCGATCGTTCATCTGAGTGACCAGATAGTCCAAGAATGGCACAGCAACTGATGTCCGGAAATAATCCATGGCTGTATCAGCAGGATGGTTTTCCCTCAGGAGCTGCCTAGCATTTAGCCGGGGGACTTGGATGGTGGTGTCAAAGTTCTGGGCCATCTGAGTGGCTTCAAGGAACCAAGAAGCGCTGAAACATCATCGACATTTGTTCTCAGTTCCTGGAGGCTGGCAGTGATATTGGTTATTGCCGAATAGGCATCCGCAATGTCTCGTGCACGCTTTTGGAGTTTCACACTCAGAGGCTGGAGGTACTGGAGGCACCGTCGGTCACAACAAATGCAATCAGGAATCCACTATCGGAGATTGCATGAAGCAGACCCCGCGCTTTGCAGGCAGTGTCACCGTCCCAGTTGTCTTCCTGTGTTATCTGACCCAAGCAATCAAACACAACTTGAGACATGGCAGCGAATGTCTCGAAAGCATGATGCCTTTCTACCCATCGGGTTCTACACAAGTCCACCAGCTTCTGTCTCTTGTTTTCGGTCGCAGCCTGTCCAATCACTTCTTCGAGTTTTCTTTGTCTCTTGGGTGACAGTGAAAAAAACAAAGACAGCTCTTTGAGAACTGCGAGCATATTTTCACAGCTGGCACAGAACAGGCTTTGACAATGCAGAGGTTCAAACAGTGTGCAGCACAATGAAAATATAAAGCTTTCTCATTGATTTCCGGGATGCGTGCCTGCACACCTTAATTTGCCTGCCATGTTTGCAGCGCCATCATAGCCTTGGCCCCTGATGTTGGCAGCATCCAAATCCCAGTTCCGCAGAGACTGCAGAATGAGGCCAGCAAGGGTTTCCCCGGTGATGTCATCACACTCTAAAAAGAGAGGAAAGCTTCTTGAATAACATTCGATGAATCCACAAAACGAATGACAATAGAAATTTGTTCCATGTTTGAAGCATCCGTGACCTCATCTGCAAGGACTGCAAAGTATGTCGCACTGCGGATCTCTGCCAAAAGTCTCCCTCTAATCTGGTCGCCAAGAATGTCTATCATCCTATTCTGGGTTTCCTTCGAAACGTAACGTAGCATTGCTGTCACACGTTTGAAGGTGATTCTGAAGAAAATCATCCCCAGAGTCAATGCGAAACTTCAGAGAGCATTGAAGTTACTCCTGTTGCCTTCTTCCAGCACCCCATCATCTCTGTGACCTCTGAGAGCAAGACCTTGTTGGCCACACAAGAAAACTGTCTTGAAGATACTTGCAAGTATCTTCCGATTTATAGCGATCTGCGCTTCAGCTTCTGCATTTAGTGTGACATCAATGCCCTCAACAGGATTTCGCATATTTTCCAAGAAATTTTCACTCTTCAGCATAGCATCTGCGTGATACTTTTTTGTGGCATGATTTTTCAAGTCATCAGAACACTTGTTCCAGTTTCGATAAGCTGATTTGACAAATAGCCAAGATTTTCATCATTGGCAAACATTACACAGTGTTTGCACAAGACGCCATCTAACGATGGGGAATATACAAGCCAGGGATGTTTTTCTAACCAGTCTGCCTGAAATTTTCTGTTTTTGTTATTCAGTCGACTGACAGGAAACTGGAATTTCTTTGGGGGTACCCAGTGTTCCGTAAGAAGGTGAAACTTTTCTGCTTCCTCTGAAGGTTTTTTGCTGAGGCAACGCCCAAAATCCATGGCTGTCTCAAGTCTTCTTGACAGACCTGTTGACAGAAATAAAAAGGAACATACTTGTTAAGCAAAGGGAAACAGAGCAAGATCCAATTTTCTAATTATAGTCTAAGTGAACAATTATTACCGGTGTATGGTTGGACTGAAAAAAAAAAACACTTCTAAAAGGTCATGTGAAGGAACAAACACAAGGTCATGTGAAGGAACAAACACTTTCCAAGCAACCAGGAAGAAATCGTCATTAGCCTGCACGCACACACACCAGTATCAACAACACCACCTCCACCACCATCACAACCACACTAGTCATGACATACCTGATGGATTAGATGAACACGCAAAGTCTGCTGTTTCTTGATCTAATGTTGATTTTGAAGACATCGCATTGTGAGTCTCATCTGAGCACTGGAGCTGGCAACTTGGCTTTCTGGCAGTCTGGAGAAAAAGTCATAGTTTAACACTTAGTTTACACTTGATATTGAAACCAAAGTTTATGAGATACTGGCTATAAGTGTAATTGATCTTTACATGTTACCCAATTTGATGAATGACTTGTATACAAATGAGAGTGTTGGGCTACCACTAATATTCCATAAAAATATTTGATGAAGAGGATGATTTTTTATCATTTTATTATCCCATTATTGGGATTTATTATCATTATCAATTACATGTAAATTATATTCTTATTGTATTGTATTATAATTTGAATTCTTGTTGTACAATGTTCTTCTTCAGATAGAACAGTAAATATATTATTATTTGAGGCCAATCATAAAGAACTCTTAACTTGCTTGTTTAATCTAGTAGAAATAAGAACTCTGTATTACAGTGTATCGAACAATAATATTGACAAGAAAATATTATTCATTCAATTCGCAAGAAGACCACAAGATTCTATCAGCACTCAAGACCTATCTCCATTAGCTCCATTGTGTTAATTATTTGATTCAGCAACTATTAAAAATTTGGTCATAAAACAAAACAAAACAAAACACACAGACACACACATACACACTATAGTCCATAAACCAGCTTACAAGAGCAAACCAAACAATAAGTTACACTTACCTCTGAATTTGAAGATCCTTCAGCATGTATTGTGAATCTGAACAATCTTCTGTCGTAACGGGAACAGTAGAAATGCCTGCCTGGTCTTCCTGTTGTGGCAGGGTGTTATCTTCACTGACACTTTCAACACCTTGGCTTGTGCTACCACCACCTGAAAGTAATAACAAAGGCCCCGGGTAAATATTTTTTTGCAAAAGCCGGTGACTGAAATGATGGACTAATAAGTAATAGTACTAAATATGATGTCGCTATACAAATAGAAATAGTATGGAGGTTAATTGGAAGCAAAAAAAACCGGGGGGGGGGGGGGGAGTTATCAGAGTCTACTGAAGTCAGGGGCGGGTACGAAAAATAGCTAGGTTTTTTTTATTAAGTAAACAGAGAGAGAGAGAGAGAGAGAGAGAGAGAGAGAGAGAGAGAGAGAGAGAGGAATGCATGACAGGTTGACAGGTGACACTGTGACAATCACAATGACACGTGCACCCCCCCCCCCCATCCCACCCCCCGCCCCCGATACACACGTATAGTCATGCACAAGCGCGCGCACGCACACACACACACACATGCACACCATCACTCTGCAAATTTGATTTTGCTTAATATCTAACACTCAATGTTAGCCACAACAACTATTTGATCGTGGCGCCTTTGGAAAGAAAAGACAAACGACAAACACGTGTACACGAGTTACTCACCGGCCATTGTCTGCGGAGAAAAGAATGCCTTTAGTTTCTTCATTCCAGCTGCATCCGCAGATTTAAGTGGAGGTCGCTCGGCATTTTGCAGCTAAACAAACTGATAAATACGCTGGCCGCGATTACACTGTGTTGAAAAACTCTTCAACTCCCGCAAGCTTCTCCACGACTTCTTTCTCTTTGCGATTCGCCTCGTAAACAAAGAGAGCGCAAGGGAAGTAAGTCTGCCGATGTTGAAAGATACGTCTTTCCACCACATACTTTCAAAAGAATCAGCATCCCGCACGATGCAGGGGCAGAAAATAAGATGTGTTAACGTGTTAACATGTTAAAATTTATTTCTTTTCTTTTTTCTGAGAGATGAATTTGGTATTTTTCTTTTTTCAAAAAGAAATTATAAAGCTGAGAGTTGCTTTTTTCCCCCACCCTCTTTTTTTTTTTTTTTTTTTTTTTTGAGGGGGGGGGTTCCGGAACCCCTGGAACCCCCCCTCAGATCCGCCCCTGATGTTGACTGTCCACTGTCGTGAGTTTTGAGGTGTCTGCGCACATCGTCTTTGCGTGTAAAAACCGCGTTGCACACAGGACAGACATGGGTAATTAGTCTGTCATGATGACTCCGGACATGACGGGTACGATCTGAATTGCGGTTAAATACTTTACCGCAAACGTGACAGGGGAACGCAGCTCCTTTTTTATGTTTGGTTTTTATGTGCCGCACTAGATTGTCCTTGCGACTAAATGTCATGTGGCATTCTGGGCAAGAAATGGCGGTAGCGTGATCCATTTTTTTTCCTGAAAAAGAAAAAAACTTTTGACAATAAAAAGTAACCATACATTGATCGAACCTGTAAAGAATATCCTTATAAGCAGCGTTAAGAATCAGACTAGCTAATCATTGTAGCGTGATGACTGAGGTATGCTGTGTCCTATTTTGGTGTTGTGAATGTGTTGTTCTTTCATACAACGTTCCATGATATGTGTATTGAGATTACTGCCCATTGCAAGTGTCATTACCGTGAAAGTGGGGTACCACCATCGCCACCACCACCACCACCACCATCGCCACCACCTCGCCGAAC
>JAFLJL010008073.1:38371-56838 GCA_018398815.1 Conus ventricosus | reverse complement strand
AAGGGCAATGAAACCATTGTCCATCTCAGTAATTACTGCAACTGAGAGGGATACATATGTGGACAATTTCATGTTATGGCATTCCTGCCAAACGATCCGCCATTTATTTCCCCAAATGTCAACATGACTGGGACCCAGCAGAACACCATTAGACCTCCACTTCAAAAGTAAAGTTCAGAAAAGTTAGAAGTCAGGATGATGGCTTATGGCCAGCAATGGTCTCCAAACTGACAGCAATCAGACAAAATCAAAAAGTCCTTCTTTATATCTTCAGTGCTAGAACCAAAGCTGGACACCACAGAATAAATTGAACAATCGATGGATGTTTGATTACATTGAATGTTGGGCAAAGGCTGCACAACAACTCTATCTTCGATGAACCATCTTGAATTCATAAAAGGTGGAAATGTTTACAAGATACAAATGCCTGTATCAGAGACTTCGGGCAAACAAGCCCGTATGCCTGAGGACTGTCAAACAATGCCTGTATGCCTAGGACGGGATCAAGCAAACAATGCCCTGTATGCCTGAGACGGACATGGATGCTAGGACTTGCAAACATGCCTGTATCCTGAGGACTGTGTGCAAACAATGCCCTGCCTATGGAAACAATCTGAGCAACGGTGGCAAACATCTATGCTGAGATGTCAAACAATGCTGAGCCTGAGACTGTGGCAAACATGCTGTATGCTGGGATGGTGGAAACCCCTGTCTGGGACTGGTAAATGCCTGTATGCCTGACTGGGTCTAAACAATGCCCTGTATGCCTGAGGACTGGTGCAAACATGCCTATGCTAGGATGTCAGAAACATGCCCTGTATGCCTGAGGACTGGTGGGCAAAAATGCCCGTGTATCCTAGATGGTGGGCAAACAATGCCCTGTATGCTGAGGATGGGGCAACAATGCCCTGTATCCTGAGACTGGTGGGCAAACAATGCCCTGTATGCCTGAGGATGGTGGCAAACAATGCCCTTATGCTGAGGATGGTGGCAAACAATGCCCTTATGCTGAGACTGGTGCAAACATGCCCTGTATCTGAGGACTGTGGGCAAACAATGCCTGTATGCCTGAGGACTGGTGGGCAAACAATGCCACTGAGATGCTGTAGAGGACTGGTGCAAACAATGCCCGTATGCCTGAGGACTGGTGGGCAAACAATGCCCTGTATGCTGAGGACTGGTGGGCAAACAAGCCCTGTTGTCTGAGACTTGGGGGCAAACAATGCCCTGTATGCCTGAGGACTGGTCATAAACAAGCCCTGTATGTAAACTGAGGACTGGTCAGCAAACAATGCCCGTATGCCTGAGGACTGGTCAGCAAACAATCCCTGTATGCTGAGGACTGGTCAGCAAACAATGCCCTGTATGCCTGAGGACTGGTGCAAACAATGCCTGTATGCCTGAGGACTGGTGGGCAAACAATGCCCTGTATGGCCTGAGGGACTGATGGGCAAACAATGCCCTGTATGTCTGAGGACTGGTGGGTTCTTTGCAAAAAGATCAAAGTGATTTCTGTGTGAAGAAGGTCCATGGAGGCTTATGTGGAAATGAACAGAAGTCAGGCACAACTCCTAGATCAAGACAGGCCTTCTGCTCATGTGGCACATACCAAGTCCAAGCATTAGGAACACAAAAGGGATTGTCTTCAAATCTCCTTTGAAACTGAGGACTAAAAACACAGTCCTAAGCAGGGTTTTCCAGTTCAGAGAACAATCTGAGATTGTAGTTGAAGGAAAGTTTCAGCCTACAGTTGGATGATGAGGGTTCCCCTGCCTCTGCAGGCTGTACACTGGGTGGTGTGGAATGCTCACAAGACAGAGACCAAGCCCTCGCAGGCTGTACACTGGGTGGTGTGGAATGCTCCAAGACAGAGACCAAGCCCTCCGCAGCTGTACACTGGGGTGGTGTTAGGAATGCTCCAAGACAGAACCAAGCCCTTGTCATCGGTCCATGTGTTCAGGTAACTGGGTCTCAAAGCTGTTAACAAAACAGAAGTAAGAGGACAAGCTGAAAGGTGCACAAGTTTGTGCTGTCTTCAGCGCGTCCAGACATGTCGTGCTGGGTGACTGCGGAAGCAAAGCAGACAGCCTTTTCGAACAAGAATTTTTAATGTTAATGTGACTCAGAAAAGCGATTTTTGATCAAATAACCAGAAATTTGCTCTTTACAGCTAGAATCAAATCCTGTTTGGATTTCGCAGCAAGACTGGCCAAAGTTATGGAAGATAATGGCACCGGGTCTTATAGCTGGAGTAAAGCCAAGTCATGCAGGTCTAGTGCGGAAAGGTAAAGCCAAGTCAGTGCACCGGTCTTAGAGTGGAAAGGTAAAGCAATCAGTCACGGGCCTTGTGGCTGGAAAGTAAAGCCATTTCTCCCCCACAGATTATTTTTCTCAAAAAGCTGTACCTAGCTGAACACTGCATAGGGGCAAATCACTACAAACAATGAGCACTCAGAATCCTGTGAACTGATGACAATGTTGTTGATTTTAGCAAGAGGCAAAGACAGGTGTTCCTTTGTGGAACACCAAATCCTTTTATGAACATCACTGGTGTGCCATCCCATCTGATGCTTCGCCAAAATAGTCACTAAAAAGGGAAGAGACCCCAAAACAAGAAACCCAAAACCACAACAAACACACCACAATAATAATGATGACGAAGATGTAACAATAATGCTATAATAATACATGAAAATGAAATGATGAATCAGATGATACAGCTTCTTGAGTGCTTTAAATTTGTCTGAAAGCACTTCACATGACAAAGGCCAAACCTTATGTGAACTCAAACAAAACACATGACATGGATGTCTTTGTCCCCCCCCTCCTACTCCTTTCCCCTCCCCTTCCTCCACACAAAACAACGGATACCACCACTCTAACCCCACCTCGTCAGACCCAGCAAGTGCCAGGTAAAACTCACGTTTACCATACTTTGGAACTGAAGACAACGGCAGATTGCCCAATACCAAGTTTGAGTTCAAAATGTAGGGCATTGTGTGTGTGGTGTGTGTGTGTGTGTGTGTGTGTGTGGTTGTTGTGTTGTGTGTGTGTCGGTGTGTTGTGTTGTGTGAGTGTGTGTGGTGTGTGTGTGTGTGCGTGTGTATAATTGCACAGATTGCCACAGATAACAAGTTTGAGTTGTGGTGTGTTGTGTGTGTGTGTGTGTGTGTGTGTGTGTGTGTTGTGTGTGTGTTTTTGTGTGTGTTGTTGCCTGCTATAAAATTATTAGTACTTCAGATAATTAGATAAGAAACAAATTTTCTGTAAATCATAAAGCAATATGCATGGTGAAATGGGAAAATTGAAATGGAAAGGTGGGTCAGGGGGCCTCCCCCCTGGCGGGTCAAGCAAGCCTTGTGGGGTCAGGGGCAAACCCCCTGAAGCTGAAGCATTTTACATTTCGTTATTAAAAAACCATTTGAGGTATTCAGCTGTTTTTATAATGAATAGATAATGTTTGTCCGAGTATTATGCTGCCCCCCCCAAAAAAAAAAAAAAAAAAGAAAAGAAAACTTGTGACGAATAAACAACTGCGGCGTTACTGAAACAGACAAAAACGCAAGAGCCCAAAACAAAGTGTGAAGTAACGACGATTTAATGCACGACACAAAACAGGACAAGAAATTGGCAAAATGCCTTCCTCAGCGACAAAAAAATAAGACATAAACATGACAATACTCCCCTTGTGAAGCCAAAGTGGTGAATGAAGTAGACAGAGGGACATGAAGAGGGTGATAAGTTGAAGAATGGGAGAGGAAAGAGGGTAGAGTAAGTGAGAGGAGAAAAGAGAGAGGGAAGAAGAGAAGAAGAGAGGGGGGGGGGGGGGGGAGGGGAGAAAGAGAGGGGAGAGCAGAGAGAGAGGAAGTAGAGGAAGAGTGGAGAAAAGAGAGAGAAGAGGAGGGAAGGAGAGTGAGGGAGGGGGGGGGGTGATGGATGTATGGTGTGTTCATATAATGAAATGAAAGAGAAAGCACAATATAAGATACAATATACTCAAAAATCATTTAAATGAAAGGGGGGGGGGGGGGGGGGGAAGGGGGTCAGCCGCCTAAGCTCCGACCAATCTGACCCAGGGTAGGTTGCCCTACCAACACCAGGGAGGGGTCTACTAAAAAACCTTTCTAATGTGCTCTGAACACAACTTCTTTTTCTCGGTTCTCCGTTTTCCCTCTCACCCTTGGTGCTTGTGGGCAACCTACCCTTGGTAGACTGGTCGGATGCTTTAGGCGGCGACCCCTCTCTCCCCCCCCCCCCTTGTCATTTAAATGATTTTTCGAGTATATTATCTTATTTATGTGCTTTCTTGGTTCATTTCTTCTATGCAACACACCACTACAACCACACACCCCTCCCCCCCACCACTCTCCTTCCCCTCTCTTCCTCTTTATTCTCCACTTTCCTTATTCCATCTTCTCTGTCTCTCCCTCTCTTTCTCCCTCCCCCCCCCCCCTCTCCTCTTCTTCTCTCTCTCCCCCTCTCTCCTTTCCTCCTCCTCCTTCCTACCTCTTCCGGCCCTATTCTTCGAACTCTACCACCCTCTTCCACTGTCCTCTGCTATTCATTCACACTTTGGCTTCACAAGGGATATTGTGCTGTTATGTCGTTTTTTTTTTCGCTGAGAAGCATTTTGCCGAAATTTCTTGTCCTGTTTGTGTCGTGCATTAAATCGTCGTTATTCACACTTTGTTTTGTGTGCTCTTCTGGTTTTTGTCGAAAACTGTGAATCATAAAGATAATAAAATCACTAACCAGCTAATTTGATGTTATGCAGAATTTCTCACAACTGGTGCATTACCTGTCCAAGGAATGTTTCGCATTATCCAGCAGCGCAGGTGTCCAGATGTTCATCACGAGCAGTTACAAATGAAAAGCCCCTGTCCAAAACAAACAACCCACAGGGTTCAATAATCTTTACAACCAGAGTCAGACAGTTCTTATGCCCACACGATCACATTTGAAGGATCATACAGACATATTAACACAAAACTTGCAGAAATGTCCACCAATGCTCACAGGATCTGGAAGTCTATTTCATATGTCCAAGTGTATACCAGTCATAAGCTTTAGCAGGTCCTCTTATACCTATTAAAACCTTTTAATGGGTCTGAACACCTTCTTTTAGAGCATCGCTATGTCATCTGCAGGGGATCTGATCGCAGTGGTGTTGGACAAGAGGTAAACATGCTGGTGGTTTAGTGAGCCTTTACGCCTGGGTGGGGGTAATGTAGTTGGACGGCCTTTCGGGGCGGGGTACACTGGGGGTTATCAAGCGGGGGGACAAGCTGCCTTGTCATTTGGGGGTTGATTTTCGACGGTTTTCGCCCTGATCGAACCGATGTGTTTTGGATTTGGCCGACCACGCCTTCGTTTTTTGGCAAGGCTTTAAAAGGGGTCGCAGATTTCGCCCCCTTTCTAGTTTTTTGGGCCAGATGCGCCTTTGAAGAGTTTTCTGATGTGCTCCCTGATTGTCATATCTTTTTTAGCTGCGATTCCCCTTGGTTTAGGCAGCGAGGGGCCAATTATTTTTTTAATTTCCCCCCGGCCCTTTAATGAGTATCCATAAAATTGCACCCCCCCAAATGGGCCAAAAAAGTTTGCCAAAAGGGGCGACAGGCAGGAAGTATTTTAAAAAAAACGCTTTTTTTTTCCCCAAAATTCACCCCTTTTTTAATTTTATTAGAAAAAAGTTACTGTCATTTTTTTTTGTATGCGGCTTTTTTTTCCCTTTCTTTTGTGTTTTTTCCATTTGTTTTTTTAAAAGTAAAAACGTTTGCACTTTGCACTTGGAAAAAAAATTATTTTAAAAAAAAAAAGAAAAGAATTTTTCAACCAAACATTTTCAATAAATTTAACCCCCATCAGGCAAAAAAAGTTTTTTTCCCATTTTAAACTGCCATTTTTGCCCTCTGGCCCAAATTTTTTTTTTTTTGTTGCCGGGGGAAAAAACCTTAAAAAATAATAAAAAAAATGCCAACCCCGTTATGGCTGTGACTCACCTCAAATTTCGGGCTATAAAATTTGGTTCCCACTAGACTATCAACCCCTCCCCCCAAAAAAAAAAAAAAAAACCCTGCCAAACCACCCCCCAATCAAAAACGGGTTGGGGTTGGTTGTGGTTTTTGGGTTTTTTAAAAGGGAAAGAAAGGAAAAGAAAAAAAAGGAGATAGAAGAAGAGAAAAGTTTTTTGATTTTTATTTTTAAAAAGGGGAGAAATTTGGGCCAAAGCCTGTTTACATCTGTCCTTTTGTCAAAAAATTTATTCAAAAATTCAAAAAAACAGACAATTCAACAACAACATATAAGGAGAAGAAGAAAAAAGGAAAAAAAGAAAGAAAGAGAAAGAGAAAGCGTTCCTACCTTTTTTTTCTGTGTTTTTTGATTTGAACACTTTTTGATGCCAAAATGCAGAGCTTCCATACTATTTCCTGTAAAACCAAAAACCCAACCCCACAGTTTTGCCAAACCAAGTCAGAAAATTTTCCCCCTTTCCCATTTGAACTTGCCGGGGACCCTTTCCCAGTGCCAAGTTTTTTTGGGGGGCATCGATGGGTGTTTTTTGGGGGGTGTGTGGGTGGGGAATTGATAGATTAGGGGGGTCTTGGTGGAAGTGTTGGGAGTGGGTGGGTCGGTGAACAGGTACATTGAAAATGGCCAAATCAAGAAAGTTTTGAAAATTGGGGGTGGGGTTGTTGGGGGGTTTTTCCCCCCCCAAAAAAAAATACCAAAAAAATTTTTTGGAAAAAAAAAACAAATTTTGGGGTGTTTTAAAACCCGAATATGATCATTGTTCAAAATAAAGAAAATATGTCACCTGTTAATAGAGAAAAAGCCAAAAGGTTAAAAATAATGCTACCCAACAATTTTTCCTTTTTTTCTGCATAAAAAAACTGCAGACATTTTTTTTAAATTTCCAAAATCTAGGGTCTGTCAAACACTAAATTTGGCTTTTTTAAATGTTTGAAAATTTTCAATTATCGTCCTCAATTTCACAAAAAATTTACTGCAGTTTCCCTTTCCAAACAAAAAACCACGAAGTACAAGAGTTACAACTTGACCAAAGTTTTCCCCGTAATGAAATTTTTTATACAAAAACCCACAAAAAGTCATGACAAAACAGCTGACTTCCTAAATAGTACAACAAATATAGTAATCGTCTTTTGTGTGAAAGGCACACAGAGACGCTGTCCCTGCTGCCTAAAAAGTTGGTATTGAATTTCACAAACAAACAACTATCCTATCAAATTCTTTTCACTCTGAATTCAGAGAACTCTGTACCAAAATGTTGCAAATCATTGCGATTCCAGCTGTGGCTGAAGTATGGATGCCACATGACTTGTGTTTCTGATGGGAATAAAGGGAACCAGGCAGTCCTTTCGCGGGCCCAAAAGTTCAAGCTCCCTAAGGGGATAATAACGTACCCCAAATCCCGCAGTACCAAAGAAAGTACCGTAAAATTTTGGTTTAAACTCCCCTATAAGATAACAAAAAGGGGACAATGTACACCCCAAAAAACTTTTAACAACACCCAGAACTCTGAAGACAGACAGGGGGAAACAACCAACCTTTATGTACAGGTAAAAACACTAGAAGTTAGAACACTTGTAAATTGAATGAAACACAATGTACAATCAAAAAAATACTCCACCACCACACCCTGAAGACAGACAATGTACAGTGGGAAAACCCCAAAGAATTAGAACACACAAAACCCCATTAAACCAATGAAATCGGAAAAAAAAAATACTACCACCACCAAACCCAAAGTCGACAGGAAACAAAACTGGAGAAACCACATTCGCTGACAATCATGTCCGGGGGAAAAAAAAAAAAAAACCTGATTCAGTGATTGGAAACAGTCAAAATCTTCCCAAACAGCAGCTTTTAAAAAACACCATAGTATGGTGGAGATGGTATCCCGGGAAAGGGGAACGACAAAAAAATTCATTCAGCTAGAGATGGGGACGGGAAAGTATCGAATTGTTTAATCCCATTTTTCTTTCCTCGGGGGCCCTGGATATGCCACAGATGCGAAGAGGTTTTTGGGGGGGGGGGGGGGTGCAGGAAAATACCGGTAATCTTCAGCACGTGTGCTCTTATCCTTTCTTTAATGAACAATGTATACGGAAAAACTTCCACATGACTACGGGAAAGGAAATTGTGGCACTGACCTGATGGTGGTTCTTCAGCGACATCGATTCTTTTCACATCATCCCCGTGACAGAGAACGCCATGGAGTCACACGCTGTGACACGTTATTTTTTGTTACTTGTAAATGACACCTTCCACGGATATTTTTTTAAAACACACACCAAAACCCCACGCACTCCGAGCGCACACAACACATGACTATTCCCCCCCCCTCTCTCTCTCACTCAGGGCTTTCAAATATGAAAAAAACCAAAAAATAAGGGGGTTGTTTTTCTTGACTTCAAATGGGGTTTTATCTTTTTGACATTCTTCTTTAAAGAAACTATTTGTTACTTAAACCTACCCCAACAATCCAAATTCCAACATACTTGAATATGGACTCTGTATGTGGGCTTAAGGGCAAAACCTCCGTTTCAGACTTTGTCAGAAATGGAGTCCCACCGGGCTCTGTCGGGGGGATAAGAAACATTATCTTATCCCCAGGGTCATACGGGCCCCCTACATCTGCATTTTCATAAAATGTTTACCATTGCCATATCAATAAAAGGGTCCGACAGATTTTTTTGCTGATACTCATCACCCCAAAACGAATATAGTGATAAACAGACAATAAAAAACTTCTCTCCAGGGTTCTAAACGATGTGTCAGACGGGGTCATTTAAACCCAAAGGTCATGGGTACATCCAGCCAAAAATAAAACTATGATTAAAACTAAACCCCCAAAACACCCTCTGACTCCCTTTGTCTAAAAAAATCAGTTAATGCCTTCTATCGAGCAGGGAAAGCGCATCATGTTTAAGGGTTTAAAAATAGTAAAGAATTGAAAAAGGGAATCTCTCTCAATAACATGCAAGGTAGTCTCAAAAAACCTTTTCCTTATCTCAATTAAAGTGATCCCTCAACAGTAATGTGCCTAAACTTTTCTCAATCACACATAATGTCATGTATAATTTTGCCTCAACATGGGGACGGAAGTATGACGTCCACAAAAAAAAACTGAATTCTCCCCATAAGGAAAAAACTACCCATCCAGCTGTATCTTAATAACAGCGAAAAAACTAAAAGCGCTGAAACACACTTCCTCTGAATAAGAACTGGAATTCAACCCAAGGGATCGTTAGTTTTCAAACTTGAAGATACTTTCCATGTTATTTCAAGGGCCCTTTTTCAAATCAAACAGTTTTGGGCCACGGGAATTTTCTCCCTACCCACGATTTCTATGTCAAAACAAGCAGTTATTGGAAATAGTCTGGAACCCTTCCCCCCAAATTACAAAAAAAATAAAAAAAAAACTTTCAAAAAAATAAATTTGCTAAACTTTTTAGCTCTAATTAAAATTCATAGAATGTAGCGCCCATTACAAAGCCTTTAAAATCGAAAAACATTAAAAAAAACATCCCTTTTCCTCTCCCCCTCCCCTTTCACCAATTCCCCCCCCCCCCCCCTACCTACCCTTTTCCCTTCCTTCCTTTCTCCTCCTTCTTAGTTTTTTTTGGGTTTTTGGGAGTTTCCCCCTTCTTTTAAAAAACCATCCCCCTCCCAAATGTTTTTGAATATTGTAGAATTAATACCATGTTGGGTTGTTAAGCCCTTTAAAAGGCAAAAAAACAAAACAAACAATTGAAGGGCGGTTGGCCCAAAATTCCATCCCTTTTACAAAAAAAACAACAATCTTCCAATTCTTCTTCTCCTCTCCCCCTTTCTTTCCCCTCTCTCTCCTTTCTAACTCCCCACCAAATCCAAAAAAACTTGGGTTTTCTTTACCCTTTTTTTTGGTAATTTGGGGTTTTAAAAATTTTTCCCCAAATTTTCCTTGTGTTAAGGGCTAGTTTTTCCCATTCACAAAGTTTTTTTGAAATTTTTCAATTGAAAAATCTTTTAAACAAAAACATAGAAAAACAAAACATTATTGATTTTTAATCTTTTTTTCCTCCCCCCCCCCCCATATTATTTTCCCTAACTGTTTCTGTTGTTTGTTGAAAATCCCGTCCATCCCCCCTTTTAGCTTTGCTTTAAAAATTCACAATTTCATAAATTTTTAAAAAAAATTTAAAAAAGACCCCCTCCCCCCAAAACCCCCTCCCCAAAACACATCACAACTTTTCCCTCTGGGGTTTTTTCGTTCCTTCCCAAATTTTCTGTTTTCCCTTTCCAGCAGCAAATTACAAAACCCCCCTAAACTTTATTTTTTCTACCCCTTTTCAATGCTAAAAGTACCAAATGTGTTGGGGGGCTGTAAACCTTTTATCAAAAGGTAAGACTGATTTTTTTTCTATGTTCTTACAAAAAAATTTTTTACAATCCCCCCTTGCACAGCTGTGTTGTAAACTTGGACCAACTTCAAAACCTTCTGTTTTCCATATTGGGCTCAGCAGACAAGATACAGATAACTTCTTTTTCTCTTTCTAAAAAATTTCACTAAAAAGAGATAAAGGGATTTAAAAATAAAAAAAAAGCAAAAATTTCACTCGATTTTCCCCAGCAAATTGGAACAAGGGGGCCAAATACAAAAAAAAGCAACCAAATTTTGGCCCAGTAACATAAAATACTGGAAGTTAAAATAGAAAAATTGTCCCAAAAAAATGCCGATCCCCCAAAAAATGTCGTATCAATTTGTTTTTTAAAAATGAGGATTGCATTTTTTGGCAATCTTGATGGGCCCCCGGGGCAGTGAGTTCCACACCGTACAGAAAAGGATAAAAAAGAATGTAAGTGGCTGTCAATATTTATGCTGGTATGAAACATTGACCGCCCCACTTGGGGGCTACTTTATTCATACTAGTTTTTCCATTGGAATATCAATTACTTTTGCTCT
The DNA here is from genome assembly GCA_018398815.1 of Conus ventricosus. NCBI lineage: Eukaryota > Metazoa > Mollusca > Gastropoda > Neogastropoda > Conidae > Conus > Conus ventricosus. Next base: position 45,872 of record JAFLJL010008073.1, on the reverse strand, counting down.
CCTTTTAAGATGAGTTAAGTTTGAAAAAAGCTTCTCTCTTCTAAGGGGTTTCCATTCAATTTCCCCATGTTCTTCCTAGTATTTCCCCCTTTTTCTGATGTGTTTTTCCGTTTCAACCGGCTGCCTCTTCTGATCTTTTTGAGGTTATCAAGTCCTTTAGATGGTAAGGCCCCCAAAATGAGCAACCCTATTCCCGTACGGTCTAACCAGTGTTTTGTAGCAGTCGTTTTAAAACCTTTTGGGGGCATCATTGATATCCTTTAAAGAAAGCTAAGATGTTATTGCTTTCTTACAACAAATTTAGTGTTCTTTCCATTGAGAAGACTATCTATAATCACACCAAATTTTTGCAGCATTTGTTTCTTTTAAAAATAGTATTATGGGTAGAAAAATCGATCTAATTGGTGGCGTTTGTTACCTAACCAAACACTTGCACTTTTGGGGGGAAATTCCTTTTCCAAGTTCTTTCCCCCCCACTTAAAACGTTTAGATCTTTTTGTAGAAATTTTGTACATTCTTGTTTTGATTTTTTCTATTACTAAGCTGTCATCTGCAAAAAAAGCCCCGGTGGCCCTTTGCGGTCGGCTGGCATAAGCAACATTAACTTAGCTGCTATAAGCAACTTACTTACGCAAAAAGCCTTATGTGTTTCCAGGAGAGAGATTTTACTTATGTCTTTAATAATTTAAGAAAAAAAAGGGCCCCAAACAGTTTCCTTTTTCACTGACAAGATGGTTTACAATGGATGACGACCTTCCCAACATCTTTTTTGCTTCCCCAAAGAGGGAAAGATCTAGCCCCTTTTTGCAAAGAACCGCCAAGCGAGTGTTTTATTTAACAGCAGCCCTCATGGGGCAACCTTATCAAAGGCTTAGAAAAACTAAAAAAAATTGCATTATTTGTGTCTGTTGTTAACGTTATTAAAAACATTTAGAGTTGTTTAAGTTGAGTCTCAAAATCCTTCGCTGTCTAAAACCATGCTGGGGGTTATTTAAAAAAGCATATTTTTCAAGATGGGCCATTTCTATATAATTATTGTTCAAGTAGTTTTGCTGATACGGATTAAGAGATAAGGTTATGTTCTCGCTTTTGTTTTGTCACCCTTTTGAAAAAGGAACAATGCTCGCTCTCGCCATCTCAGGGATTTCTCCCTGGTCCAGTGAACTTTGGGAAAGGTTGGTAACCCCACTCAAACATTGGCACAAATTTTAAGAGTTGCCAGAAGCCATCGGGACCATAGCTTTTTTTTCATTGATGTTGGGCAGAAATTAAAAATCCGCTTTTTTCTTTTATTTTTTGCTTTCAGGGGTTTATCATCTCCTTTAGTCTTACTTAATTTAAAGGTTTTTGGGGGTTGAGAAAAAGAACAAAACTGCTTGTTTATTAGTATAGTCATGGTTGCACATCCACGTCGGACATCGGACATAGACCGATTGCACATGCAAAATGTCCGATATAACTGGCAGTGAAGAGGACAAATGTCCCATTACTTTGCCGAAAACGCGGTCACTGTCCGATAGCTTTCCGATGCTCACAGACATGGCACCGGCCGTTTATATCAAGCCCGCATAATTATTTGAGTCCGACCGTCGTAGGCGTACAGAACTCCAGTCTGTAACTTTAGTGTAAGCCCACTGCCCAGTGAATCACTAGGCCTATTACTAGTCCCGTGTGCCACTGGCACTAAGCTTAGTGGCGAGCCGTGGCGGTCTATTTTTTAGCTCGTTGGCTTGCAACTCTGCCTCCCTGACTCGCAGAGGCTGAGCCAGCGAGGTACACGGCTCGCAGCTGAGAGCTCGCAGCCAGCTTGTGTCAGGGTTATTTTTAGCGTAAAGCGGCTAAAGAGCGATAAGCCTTGTACTTGTTACGTGTTGTAGGCCATGTAGGCCCAGCTTGCCATCACCCTGCCCGTCCATACAGCTGATGTAGAAAGAGGGTTCAGCACTTAGAATTTGATTTTGACAAGTCAAAGGAACAGACTGACAGCAGAAAACCAGGCCATGCTGATGAGGGTGCAAATGGAAGGACCAAGTGATGTCAAGGGGGAATCAGAATGGGTGTTCAGGGTGACAGAAAAGTGGGGAGAAAAAAGGAAAAGAATGCTCTTCAACCAAAAAGACGACTCCAAATGAATCAATATTGTACTTGAATACTAGCATCAGCAATGAATAGTGATTTAGGAAAGACACTGCCTCTGTGTGTGTGACTGTGTGTGTGTGTGGACTAGTAATAGTATGTTTACCAAACATGGCTTCCCACTCTAGGAATATAGTCAGCTTTTGTAATACCATTTTTGTGTGCATAAAACTTAATATACATTCAATCTGGCTTGCGTTCAAATGTCCGATTGATTTTGTTATGAAAAGGACAAATGTCCTATTACTTCAGGGTAGTCCAGGACATTTGTCCTATAGATACTGCTGAGGATGTACAACCCTGAGTAGTAGTAGTAGTGTAGGGACGTAATCAATACATAGGCCGTTAAGCCTTTCAATGTCCCCTCGTGTTATTATACTTTTATGACAGGGTTGAAAATGCATGCAATATAAATTTTCCTTCTTATTCATCAAAGCTTCTAAACTGTACTTTAAATTTCAAGTCTTCATCCAGCAAATTCTTAAAAACATTAGTATTTTTAGCAAATTTAAGTGCAGTTGGCAAACTGTTCCAGTTAGCAATAACTCTGTTACTGAACTTGAATCTCCCCATATTAGTATGAAACTGCTTAACAAATATTTTGCCTTCCGAATTTCTTGCTCTATCTGTTTTAACAGCCTAAAAAAAATAGTCCCACTGTTTGTCCGTTTGCTGGTGAAATATTTTGAACACTTCAATTAAATCCCCTCTAATAGTAATACGTCTACCTTTTAAAGAGTGCAAATTTAAGTAATTTAATCTATCTGTATAAGACATGTTTGTACATTCTTGCAAGATTTTAGTAGCTCTTCTCTGTACTCTTTCGATGCTATTGACTGTCTTTTCAAGTGTGGGTACCAGATTATATGCCAATCAAGATGCGGGGTCTAACCATAGCTTATATAACTTTAAAAACGTTTCTTTATTAGGTAAATAAAAGTTTTTATTAATCCAATCATTGGTTTGCTTTATTTATTCACTTTTGAATGGAGTATCAAAAAGTAAATCTTATCAAAGATTACACCCAATCCTTTTCTTCTCACATTTCTGTACCAGCCTATTTCCACCATCTATTTTCATGTTGTATTCATGTTCTGGACTGTTTTGCCAACATGCAAAACTTTACATTTTTCAACATTAAAATATGATTCCACTTGTCTGACCAGTTTTGGAGGCAATTTAAATTTTCTTGCAGACTATTATAGTTATCTGATTTGTCATATATTTTTGTGTCACCCAGCAAAAATTTTACAAAAACTATTTACCTCATCTGGAAGGTCATTTATAAAAATAGTAAACAGTACAGGTCCTAAATGCTCCCTTGGGGAATACCACTCATAACATCTTCCCCTGTGACATACAGTTACCCACTCTTACTCTTTGTTTTCTATTTGACAAAAATCTCTAATCCAGTTTAGCAACTTACCTACTATACCGTATGCTTCCATTTTTTTTCAATAATCTCTCATGCGGAAACCGTATCAAAAGCTTTACGGAAATCAAGGTAAATTATATCAACAGAGTACTTATTCTCTAGCATGTTAACTAAATCTCCCATAACTTCAAGTAGTTGTAAATATGCAAGACCTTTTTTTTACGAAAGCCATGCTGGCATACTGCAAACAAATTATTATCAGTGATGTGAGATACTATGACATCTTTATAATGGATTCTAGCACTTTGCATGCAATGCAGGTTAAGCTTACCGGACGATAGTTGCCTGGCTCAGATTTTGACCCTTTTTTTAAAAATAGCAGTAACTTCTGCCGATTTCCAGTCGAGGGGTAATTTTCCTGTCTCAAATGTTTTATAAAATTATAAATCTTACTGAGCGGTCAGCTAACTCCTTCTTAATTCTTTTAGAACTTAGGTTCAGGTTCAGGTTCAGGTTCAGATTTAGGGGCGATGATTGTTTCATCATAGCCTCATGGCTTTATATGCCCCTTCTTTATAGCTCAGTCATTGGTCAGGTCGACAGCGAGCCCAGTTTTTTTCGACCATCAAGTCGAACATGATGTCTGTTATTATTTCATGCTTATCGATAAGATTTTTAAAAGAGTTAATATCGGTGCACGTTTGATGTTCGGAGTTAGTTTATCCAAATTGGTGCTATCCTCTGGCTGAAGAAATGTTTCCTTATATTAGTATTAACTTGCTGTATTTGTACTTTGTCACAACTTTACGGGTTATGTTGGTTAGTGCAGGTTCAAAAAAACATGCTTGATCAATATCATCTAGATTATTGAAAATTTTATAAGTTTGGATTAGATCTCCTCTTATCCTTCTAGCTTTGAGGGATGGTAACCTTAGGTACCTTAATCTGTCTTCATATGGATAATCAGCAATGTCCGGTATTAACTTAGTTGCTCTTCTCTGCACCTTTTCTATTTCTATTGATTGCCTTTTTAGTCTTGGAGACCATATCACATTGCCATATTCAAGATCGTTTCTCACCATTGCCTTGTATAGTCTAAGAAAGGTATCTCTGTCCAGTATGTAAAGTTCTCTTAATAATACCAATCATCTGCACGGCTTTCTTGACGGTCTGTGCAATGTGTCTGTCAAAGAGTAAGTCTTCATCAAAATGTTACTCCCAGTCTTTTTCCTCTTCACAGCACGTTTATTTGAACTTCTTGATCCCCAACTTTCATACTGTAATTTAATTTAGGGTTTCTTTTGCCGATATGTAATACTTTGCATTTAGATGCATTGAAGTACAAATTCCATGAGTTAGACCAATTTATGAGTAGCTCAATGTCATTTTGCATTGTAAGGTGTTTGGATGGTGAACTGTACAACTTAGTGTCATCAGCAAAAATCTTGCATGTGCTTTTTAATCCGTCTGGTAAGTCATTTATAAATATAGTAAATAATATAGGTCCCAGTATGCTGCCTTGGGGGATTCCACTAATGACATTAGCATTACTAGAAATAGAAGATCCAACTCTAACATTCTGAACTCTATCTCTCAGAAGTCTTCAATCCAATCTAAAACTTTTCCCAGTATACCATAAGATTTGAGTTTACTAAGTAGTCTGGCATGTGGGACCGAATCGAAGGCTTTACGAAAGTCCAGGTACAAAACATCAATGCTATCTCCACTATCAATTAACTAAGTAAAGTCTTCCATTACCTCAAGCAACTGTGTAATACAGATCTACTTTGACGAAAACCATGCTGACATTTGGCATACAACTCATTTTTCATCATATTATCAACAATAACATCTCTTACGATTGACTCCCGTACCTTACAAGTCACACTTTTCAAGCTTACAGGTCTGTAGTTTCCAGGGTCAGTTCTTTTCCCTTTTTGAAGATAGGTATTACTGTTGCCATTTTCCAGTCTCGAGGTAGAGGGTCCTTGCTCTATAGATTTGTTAAAAAGGATACTAAGAGGCTTTTGCTAGTTCTGTGCTTAGTTCTTTTAAAACGCAAGATGGAATAGCATCAGGTCCTTGCGCTTTATTCGGATTTAGATTATCAAGTTTCTTTTTAACCAGTTCCGGGGTATAATTACATCATAGACAGCTTTACCATTTGATTTACATTTTGGTATTACATCTGGTATGTCCCTTTTATCCTCGTGTAAAAACACTAGCAAAAAAAGTGTTTAGAATCTCAGCTTTATCCACATCCTTTGTCTCTATATTTCCATCTTGTGATTTCAAGGGACTGATACCTACTCTTGCCTTTGTCTTTGACTGCACATATTTCCAAAAAGCTTTTGGATTAGTTTTGCATTCTCTTGCTAACTTTTGCTCGAATTCCTTTTTACTTTTTCTGATTTGTCGACCACACACATTCTTACTTTTATATGCTTGGTAATCTCTGTCTCTTTTGTTCTCAAAAATCTCTGATACAGGTTGTATTTCTTTTTAATAATTTTCAATGATTTTTCTATCCATCCATTTGGTTTCAATTTTTTGTTTTCCTTTATTTACACTTAGGAATGTTTTTTCATAGCTCATGAATTTTCTCTTTTATCCTTCCCCAGCTGTGTCAACATTCAATTCTGTCAGTTCAGACCAATCTGTTTTGTTAAGATCAACCCTCATCTGGGAAAAGTTACCATTTTTCATATCCAATTTTATGTTTTCTGTCTTAGTTTCTAGTTTATCAGCCAAGTATAATTTAAAAATATAAAACTTCATGGTCACTTTTTCCAAGAGGGGTCAAGTGCTCCACTTCTGAAATAAGGTCTTCATCATTAATGATCACCAGATCAAGAATATTTGCTTTCTGTCCTTCTCTTCTCTGGTGGTTGTGTCACTACTTGCGTCAAAAATGCATCTCGAAGACTTTCAATAAATTCCTGTTCTCTCTCACCAGCCCATCTCCCTTTCCAATCTATGTTTGGAAAGTTAAAATCCCCAGTTATGCACACACAGTCAAAAGTTTTTAAAATTTCCCTTTTCAATAGTTTTAATTAGCTTATTTTCATTTTCTAGCGTACCACTGGGGCTCTTATAGATGCAACCAAATATGACTTTCTGTCCATCCCCTGTAACAAACTGAATCCAGACACTTTCTTCAAAATCATTTTCATTCATTTCAGTACACATTTGTGAATTTAAAGACTCTTTTACAAATAGCACTACAGCTCTCTTTGGGTTTGGGTTGAAAAATGTATCATACCTTGGTAAAGAATATTCCGCAAGGTTAATATTTGTTTGATTTTTAGCTATTGCCTCTGTTATTGCTACAATGCTTGGGTTAGTGTCCTCCACCAATGCTAATAGCTCATCTTTTTTATTGAAAAAACCATCCACATTACTGTACAAAACAGCGCGTTCAAAAACACAGTCATCATCTTTAGAAGTATTTGTAAAACTATGTACATTCTGTTTTTCTTTAGAGGATTGTCAATCTCTGTTTTGGCCATCAGGTTCGACCTGTTTTGACCACTTGACCTGAACGATTTTACCGTTTCTGATCCCTATGTCTGTCTCTCCATCACCAATTCTTTTTTTCAGTTCCTGACGCACTTCTTTGTTTTTCAATCGTTCTGCAGGGTGTAATCAGGATTTATGTAAATTCTTTTGGCCTGATCTTGTACTCCTCTGTTAAGCTGGCGAGCGTTTGTCAAGATTTCTCTTTTGATATCTTTTGTTTGAACCTTTATTCGCAGTAATCTGTTTAGGTGGTAGTAAATTTGCTTTCCCTTCAGGGTCTGTATTATGTTATTCTGGTTGTTTCCGGTCTGAATCCAATGTGTCCTGTCTCTTACCCGTAAGACATAATTTCTTGTTTTATGATCACTGATGAATATCGAATTAACATAATTGGATGAGCAGCCTACTTCCTCTGACACCTTTCTTTTATTTTATTCCTAACCAAATCTTTCAATCTCTTTTCTTTTTTTT
>JAFLJL010008073.1:26362-37371 GCA_018398815.1 Conus ventricosus | reverse complement strand
CCTCATATATTGCTAATTTTAAGAGCTTGCCAGGAACGCCATCGAGACCAGTAGCTTTGTTTTCATTGATGTTGGTCAGTAACTTAAATACTCCTGCTTTGTTTACTTTGATGTTTTGCATTTCAGGGAGTTTATCATCATCCTTTAGTCTAACGTTAATTAAAGGTTTGGGATTTGAGAAAACTGAACAAAACTGCTTGTTTAGTAGTAGTAGTAGTAGTAGTAGTAGTAGTAGTAGTAGTAGTGTAGGGACGTAATCAATACATAGGCCGTTAAGCCTTTCAATGTCCCCTCGTGTTATTATACTTTTATGACAGGGTTGAAAATGCATGCAATATAAATTTTCCTTCTTATTCATCAAAGCTTCTAAACTGTACTTTAAATTTCAAGTCTTCATCCAGCAAATTCTTAAAAACATTGGTATTTTTAGCAAATTTAAGTGCAGTTGGCAAACTGTTCCAGTTAGCAATAACTCTGTTACTGAACTTGAATCTCCCCATATTAGTATGAAACTGCTTAACAAATATTTTGCCTTCCGAATTTCTTGTTCTATCTGTTTTAACAGCCTCAAAAAAATAGTCCCACTGTATGTCCGTTTGCTGGTGAAATATTTTGAACACTTCAATTAAATCCCTCTAATACGTCTACCTTTTAAAGAGTGCAAATTTAAGTAATTTAATCTATCTGTATAAGACATGTTTGTACATTCTTGCAAGATTTTAGTAGCTCTTCTCTGTACTCTTTCGATTGCTATTGACTGTCTTTTCAAGTGTGGGTACCAGATTATATTGCCATATTCAAGATGCGGTCTAACCATAGCTTTATATAACTTTAAAAACATTTCTTTAGTAGTAGTAGTAGTAGTAGTAATAGGGACCGGCTTTTTTTAGCCTTGGCTTAGCTTGTCCCCTCATTATTTTTCAATTTAAGTTCGGTCTGGTTGCATGCCTGTCATAAATAACATTATATTCAATCCACACTATAGAAAGCATCTTTCAATTTAGGGTCTTCATCTAGGAGTTTTTTTAAAGCTGTTGATATCAGGTGCATATTTGGTGTTAGTAGGCAGTGCATTCCAATATTTAGCAATTCTCAAGGTAAAACAAGACTTTCTTTTGTTAGTATGACAATGCCTAATAAAAATCTTGCCTTCATTATTTCTTGTGCAATCCACTTCTGAGAATTTGAAAAGCGCATGCACATTGACATCATCATAATTATGGAATATTTTAAAAAATTGGATCAGGTCTCCTCTGATCCTCCTTCCTTTCAGTGAGTTAATTGGAGATAGTGCAATCTTTCATTATAGTTTAAATTCCTACATTCTTTCAGGATTTTAGTAGCTCGCCTTTGTACATTTTCTATCATTTTTGACTGTCTCTTGAGATGGGGACTCCAAATTACATTAGCGTATTCGATATGAGGTCTAACAAATGCTTTAAATAACTTGATAAATGTCTCCTTCTCTAGGAAGGTAAAAGTTCTCCTGATGAGTCCCATCATCTGATTTGCTTTGTTCACCACTCTCTGGATGTGAGGATCAAAGGATAAATCTTTATCAAAGGTTACTCCCAGATCTGTTTCTTCATCACATGTATTTATTTTCTGCAATTCGTCATTCACAATCATAGTATATTCAAACTGTTTATTCTTTTTGCCAATGTGCATCACCTTACATTTTGCTACGTTGAAGTAAAGGTTCCATTCATCTGACCATTCTTGTAGCTTGTTTTATGTCCTGTTGGATCTTTGTGCTATTTGTTGCCTTATCATATATTTTTGTGTCATCTGCAAATATTTTGCATGTGGTTTGAGTCATGTCCGGTAAATCATTAATGAACACAGTGAATAATATGGGCCTAGGATACTACCCTGTGGAACTCCACTTAGGACCTCAGATGTCTTGGATCTCTCTTCTCCCACTCTCACTAACTGTGACCTTCCTTTAAGAAAACCTCTGATCCAGTTTAAAACATTACCAATTACTCCATATGCTTTTAGTTTAGTTAGCAGCCTTTCGTGGGGGACAGAATCAAATGCCTTTCTAAAATCCAAGTACATTATATCAATTGGCTCTCCATTATCTACCAATTCTGTTAGGTTGTCTATTACTTCTAGTAATTGTGTGACACATGATCTCCTCTTCCTAAATCCATGTTGGCATTTAGCATATAAGTCATTTTCAGTAAAATGAGCAACTACCACATCCCTTACAAAGCTCTCTAAAATCTTACATGCAATACAAGTCAAACTCACCGGCCTGTAATTACCTGGGTCTGTTTTGGAACCTTTTTTAAATATAGCTTGACCTCTGCAGTCTTCCAATCTCTAGGCAAGGATCCTGTTTCTAAGGATTTGTTAAATATATTGCATAGTGGACTAGCTATCTCATCACTTACTCTTTTAACACTCGTGGTAAATAAAAGTTCTTTTTATTAATCCAATCATTTGGTTTGCTTTATTTATACACTTTTGAATGTGAGTATCAAAAAGTAAATCTTTATCAAAGATTACACCCAGATCCTTTTCTTCCTCACATTTCTGTACCAGCCTATTTCCACCATCTATTTTCATGTTGTATTCATGTTCTGGACTGTTTTTGCCAACATGCAAAACTTTACATTTTTCAACATTAAAATATACCAGTTTTGGAGGCAATTTAAATTTTCTTGCAGACTATTATAGTTATCTGATTTGTCATATATTTTTGTGTCATCAGCAAAAATTTTACAAAAACTATTTACCTCATCTGAAAGGTCATTTATAAAAATAGTAAACAGTACAGGTCCTAAAATGCTCCCTTGGGGAATACCACTCATAACATCTTTCTCTGTCGACATACAGTTACCCACTCTTACTCTTTGTTTTCTATTTGACAAAAAATTTCTAATCCAGTTTAGCAACTTACCTACTACACCGTATGCTTCCATTTTTTTCAATAATCTCTCATGCGGAACCGTATCAAAAGCTTTACGGAAATCAAGCTAAATTATATCAACAGAGTACTTATTCTCTAGCATGTTAACTAAATCTTCCATAGGCCTAACTTCAAGTAGTTGTGATATGCAAGACCTTTTTTTACGAAAGCCATGCGGGCATACTGCAAACAAATTATTATCAGTGAAGTGGAGATACTATGCAATCTCTTATTAATGGATCTAGCACTTTGCATGCAATGCAGTTAAGCTTACCGACGATAGTTGCCTGCTTCAGATTTTGACCCTTTTTAAAAAATAGCATAACTCTGCCGATTTCCAGTGGGAGGTGGGTAATTTTTCCTGTCTCTAATGATTTATTATAAATCTTACTGAGGGCGGAAACTTTAGTGGTAGATAATTTGCTCTTCCCTTCATGGTCCTGTATTAGGTTATTCTGGTTGTTTTCTCAGGTCTGTACTCCCAATGTTTTCCTGTCTCTAACCTCTGTAAGACATAATTTCTTGTTTTTGATGATCACCTTCATGAAATCATCGGGGGGGAAGTATGGCACAAAATGATGAGCAAGCCTACATTCTCTCCGACACTACCTCTTAATATTTTATACCTAAACCAGGAATCTTTTCAATAACTCTTTCTCTTTTTTATTTTACCGCACATCGAGAATTAACCAGTGCACATCAGAAAAATCCGAATGGAAACACCAAACTTACGTTATCGCCTTCCCTCCTCTCTTTGCTTTTTTCGGTCGTAATGGTCGAATTTGGCTGACAATTATCTCCCTGTGAATCCGCGAGGTGGCGCTGTGAGACGCTGACTTTCCGTAAGGGTTGAGACTGATCATGCAGTTGTAAACAACACCACTTGCTTCTTATTTTGTTCACTTTTCCCTTGGCTTTTTCACCGACGACACGACAATGTCCCAGTGGATGTTGCTGTGTATTGGATGTGCATCGAAAATGGGCCAATTCATTTCCGAAAGATAAAAAACGCCGACAGCAGTGGACGATCGCTGTAGCGATAGACAAGTGGAAACCAACTGATGCGTCCTTACGTTTGCCCCCAGCATTTACTTGCCTCAGGACTTAACCGTGAGCAGTAAGTCCAGAAAGGTAATTTATTTTGTTTCCCCAGTATTTTCATGCTGAAAACCCATGAGTCAACTCTCTATCCTCTCTCTCTCTCACGTCTCTCTCCTTCTCACTCCTCTCTCTCTCCCTCATCTCTCTCTCTCTCTCGCTCTCACCTGAGGCTCACTATTCCCAATGCAGAACTGATGTGATACTGATCTACGGATCTAGATCAAGAGTGTTAGGTTTCTAAAAAATTGATTAATTCTAAACACAAAGATCATAAAATCCAGTTGTTTAACTGTTTCTTCTTGATTCTTCTGCTTGTATCCAATGTTATTCAATCATTTAATGAACCTGACACATGTCCTCTCCCACATCAACCCATCACCATTTCGCCAAACATTCTCCTCAACAGTTGATCAAGTGTCATTTTTACCAAAACTCAGTATGCATTATAAGTATTGAGCTGCAGTTTTCAGTTTGGCGAAAACTAATCTGTAAACTGAGACCTAAAAATAACGTTACTGTTTGAATGATGATGAAATGATACCTTAATATTATATGAGCTACCATTCATTGGTGAACGATTAAATTTCAAGAATGCATAAGTTCCCAAAACGTACCAAAGCAACATACCAAAAGTACTATTTTCACTTAAATGTCTAATGAAAAATACAGTCTCCAACAGTGCAGAAAGAGGAAGGGTTTAACTTATCAAGAACCTAAGTTGATCTCATAAATTTGATCATGCATTATAAAATATACAAACAAGAACATATAATTTTTATTCTCTGAACTTCTTGAAATTTATGGATTGCTTTATGCTATAATATAACAATTTATTTTGTTACTTTCCGAGTATATAATTTTTGATCAGCTTGATAAATAACTGTTCACTGTGTGATGGTGCATTTTTCATACAAAGATGAGAGAGTACGTGAGTGTTTGTGTAAAAAAAAAACCTTTTTCTTGTGATTTTCCTGTTTCATGACCATTACATATTTGCAGCTTTTCCCTCACAAAAGAACAAAACTACAGATCTTTATACTATATGTACCTTAGACAGTGCTGTGTGTTGTTAATTATTTCTCTGTGTGCATTTACGTGTACCATGAGTGGCATGGAGTATTTGTCTTCGCAGTAAAAATCCTACTAGATACTTTTAGGACATAGGACCCACCACCATGTACTACAAATAACAATCTGAACTTTAAGAATGGTTTAATTGGACTGCAAATTACCAAAGACCTCATTTTATTTTAGAGAAGACTAAATAAGAAATACTGTATATTTTGCAGTACCTTACGGCAGAGGAACAGACTGAAAAGGGATGCTGTCCCTAGTGTATTTCCCATGGACAGGCCCCCAAACCAGTGTTCAGTGGAGAGAGAGAAGAGAAAGCATAAACGAGATGAGCTGGTAAACTCAGAACGCTGAAGAACAGAAAGCAGCCGCAGCTAAAAAAGAAGCCTACACAGTCTTCAATAGTGATTTTGTATAGCCCGCAGAATAAGTGTTTTTGTTCATTAAGTTAGTCGACTGTGACAAGGTAGATAGTAGCCTGCACACGCCCATTAATGTGAACTTAAGATACAGGAAGAACTATTAAAAGAGAGTAGTGGTAATGTATGGATTGACAATCAACAAAACTGTGACACTGAGCCCTATCTTTTTTTTTTTCCCCTTTTTTTTTATATTTTCCTCAAAGACATGACATTACACTACATTTCATAGACAAGAATAAAAAAAATAAAAAAGAAAAGGCCACCATCCCATACATACATACATCATCCATATACAGAATCCCCAGATCAGAGTTTAAGGTAGTACAACATGAGTCAATTACAAAATATAAACGGGTGAAGATACATTAATTAACATGTTCAAACTTTATGAAATTTTTACACAAACACACGCGCGCGCGCATGCTAGAAGCATAACAGCCAAAATATTAAACACAATACACGAACAATTAGACTTGGGAAAATAATGGTTTGTAATGTCAGCCTATTTTCCCAAAAAAAGGTTGTAAAGGCCTAAGCATTAAATATCATTATGCTGCTCATTTTATATGTATAGTTCAAATTTTTTTTCAAAAAGATTTTGTTTGAGGAGGGATTCCTTCCTAATTTACATGTTAATACTAATGTTTTGCTAGTACTATAATGAAAATATAAAATAACAACAATATTGATTGTCACATCGGAGCCCAATAATAATAAGATTCCTTAATTTCAAATTCTCATCGTTGACAAACTTTTTCTTAATTAAAACCACAAGAGAATTCCAAAACTGTTGACATAAGCACTATATCCAAAGGATATGGTCAATTACTACTTTACATAAACCACAAAACCTAACTTTATCATCATCAGCCACTGTTCCCATATTCTTTTAAAATAAACATTAGTGACCTAGCAACACTATGCAATTCTCACTGAAACCATTTCAACTTTATGTCTTTAACTTTATGTACTTCAAGAAGCATAATTTCCCAGTATGACAACGCGACATATCATATCCCATTTGTCACAACATTTTGCTCTAAATAATTATCAATCATAGATATCCTAGTATAATCTAGAGCCATGTCTGAACGGCTAACAATTTTCATAAATGAGAGTGTGAAGTTTAATACATTAATAGTTCTCAACAACAATATTAGAATTTTCTTATGTAGTGCAGTAATACTGACCTATACCAGCAAAAGTAAGAAATTAATGTTTAGAGATTATACATTTCCCCTAAAACATCTATTGAGCCAGAAAATGTCCCATTTTCATCAACAAACTGAGCAAGAATGAAAAACTTCTTTGTTATCCAGTATTTTAGACACAATATATTTTTTTCCTATTTGAATCGTATGTTGAAAGCATAATGAGCTCACAAGAAATTCAGCAGAGGTTTTTGGTGTAACATTTGTAAAAAAAAGATCTATAAGCATCAAAGACGTCCTCCAAAAAGTTTATGAAGTAAATTTTGAAACTAATTCTGGACTCATATTGTTCAAAATTGGAAACAAAGGGAAATTATTAAGTAAACTATCTTCCATTTATGGCCGATTTTCAGCCCTCTGCAATCCAGGAATAATTTAAGCGATGTAGCGAATGTTCTTATGTAGGAAGGGCCCATACACCCATTTTTAACTCATTTTGTGAGCTATTTTTCGCGACCGATTTTGTCCGGTTTTTTATCTCCAGACAAATTGATCAGCATACTTTTGACAAGTTTTGAAAAAAGACATCAGGAGGATTTTGGCAAAGTAGCCACAGATGAGTCAGTTTTGACAGAATATATGGATTTTAAAATTGCAACTTCTGCAAGAGGCGTTATCTGGCGTTTTAACCCATATCTTAAACAATACTTAACATTCCCGAGGTAGTCATTCGTAAAATTAATACTAAACAATCTTCAAAACATTCTAGAACCATACACCAATTATTCGAAATTGGATAGGATTCCCATCGAGGTTAAATGCTCTAAATATCGATTTTACAGTTTTTTTTTCTACTTCCCAACCAAATACACTTGACTTAACCCAAATTCATACGAAGAACAGAGACCAAGCCAAATCTATATAGAACAAGCAATAAATGTTTCAAAAGACCTTACGATCTCCTCAAGCAGGAACTCTGAATTTCAAACGGCGGACTGTGACAGTTTATGTTCACATCAATTAATTGGTAATTCCTTGGATATCAGCAGGAATTTTCCCTGACTCATTATTCAAGTATATCTACCCATAACACAAACAAATAGGATAAAATTGGGTCCCTTGTCTACAACCTCTTTACGTTAAACCAGTTCGAGACCTTGACGTATTACGATGACACACGACTTAATGATTTTATAAAAAGTCCCTTAACCATAATGCATAAATCATTTTAAAACCAAAAACATCTAAGTACTTTAAACAATAAATTCCCAATTTACCCGAATCAAAAGAGCTTTTACGAACAGGGCTATATTTCATAACAACCCAGGTAATTATATTCATCCAAGATAAGCAAATAGTACATAAATCAGATCCGTAAATTATCACATATATCTGTTTTTATAAACCCTGTTTGGTCTTCGTTCACAAAGTTTGGTATACTTGATTTAATCCGATTTGGCTATGCATGATATCCAATTTTATATACGACATTTAAAAGTGAAATTGGTCTCCAGTTTTTTAAAATACTGTCATGGTTTATACACCTTTAGGGAATAGATGTAATGATTCCTTCTTTTTGTACACTGGGTCCAATTCGCTCTTTCTGAAATCTTGCTTTAAAGCTCAGACAACGAATATACCAATTAAAGTCCAGAACACCCTTAAAAAATCTGTTGGTGAAACCGTCAGAGGCCAGTGGCTTAATAATTACACATGTTCTTCAGGACATACGTTGCTTCCTCTAAATTAATCTCCTCCCTCTAAATACGTTTGCTTCTGTTTCTTCTAGACAAGGGTATGCTATACACCAAGTTATTTATTTTCACAAACCTGGACAATGGTCTGCTGTAAGAGTGACTGGTAAAACTGTCCGCACCACTCTTGAAGGATATCCTTTTGATTTGTTAAAATGTTACTTTTGGTTCATCGATGATCTTAGGTCCAAATTCATACTACAAAATGCAGCTTTATCAAATTGCAAAAAATAAACTACCTGACTTTCACCCATCCGCTAAATCGATCTAGCTCGTGCGAACTTAATAAATACTCCTGATATGTATTTTCTCATAATTTCTTTCAGCTGTTCTTTTTCATATTAATATTTCTAACGTCATCCTCATTGCTTTTTTCTCAAGTTTTTCTAATCTACAATATCTGCTCTAATTGTTTTACTTATTTCATAATTTTCTTCTTTTTCAACGTAGCATAAGAAATTGTTTTTGATCTTATATTTCATTCATCAATAAAAAACGAGAAAATGGTCGTCAAGCAACAGAAAATGGTAAGTCTTCATCACGCAAATTGTTTTTCATTTATGTTTACTGCATATCTTCTTTAAAGTTTTTAATTTCATCATATTATTTCATCTACATATGCGTTATATCCTTAAAAGAGATGAATTGTACTTCCAAAAGGTATTAATCTTTACTTGTCATTGAATACAAGTTTAAGAAGGACAGCGGAATGATCTGTTCTATATCCGCATTCGATATCAGCGTCATCAACCAATGAGACGCACAAGAATCTGAACATCAAAAAAAAGTACTAACCTCGCCTGTTGAAAAGGATGGGGTGTTCTTCACCACTTGTAACAGGAACAATCAGAGATTTAACAGACGCCCAAATATCGTTTAAATCTAAATCATCGATAATTTTTAGTTTTCCGACAGTCTCTTTGCTTAGGGTTATTAGGTATGTTTGTAATTTACAATAGTCTCGAGAAGGATCAAAGAACTAGAATAAAATCACCTGCTAGTATAGATTTTCAGTATTAAACCCACCAATCTGTTCTTTCAGTTCATGATAAAACCCAGATACATCTCTGTTCGGGCATATGTTAACAAAAGGAAATTGCTTTTTATGCATTTCAATCATTACCATGACTAAAATTTCCAGTTGTATC
Source organism: Conus ventricosus (assembly GCA_018398815.1). NCBI lineage: Eukaryota > Metazoa > Mollusca > Gastropoda > Neogastropoda > Conidae > Conus > Conus ventricosus. The sequence goes on along the minus strand of JAFLJL010008073.1, from coordinate 27,804 downwards.
TTTCATTACAACGTTTGACTTTGAAATCGAAATTATTGTTAAACAGTATTGCAACCCCTCTTGAGTTTTGCTGTAAGGTTTGAAAAAAAACCCCTCGATATCCCCATTCCGCTAAAACTTATCCCCATCTTTTTCTCAAATGCTATCTTGAAAAAAAAACCGAATATTTCTTTATTCTTAAAAAATGGAAAAACCCGTCTTTCGGGCGGATTTTTTAGGACAATTTTACTGAAGACTGATAACACTATCCATTCTTAAGTAATTTTTAATGAAACATTTTTTTTAAAATAAAAAAAACTTTACATTATTACCGTCAAACAATAACAACCCCAAATAGAAGGAAACATCCAATCAATGCAAAAAAGCAAAGTGAATAAACCAAAAAAGACAATAAAATGACTCCCTTTGTAACGCAAATCATCAATCCTGGTGAATCGACGAACACATAACGAAGACGGAGTAGGCAAGCATCGGTAAAATAATCTGCAAACAACAAACAATAAAAAACGTGTAAAATTGCTTGACTAGGCACAAGCGAGCATTGGGGGGCGTGCCGACCAAAAAAAAAAAAAAAAAAAAACCCACCGACCACTTTTTTGGGCATATCAGGGCTTGGACTGAGACAATCAAAGACACATAGCAAAGAATGTGCAATCATACATACAAATTTTTTTTTTTCTCTCCCTCTCCCCCCCCCCCCCCACTCCCCCCCCCTTTTTTTTAAATAACAAGCGAGAAACACGGGGCCTGGAGGGGGGGGGGGGGGAGAGAGAGAGAGAAGAGAGAAGAAGAGAGGGGGGCGGGGGTCACAATGCAAATGAAATTAACTGTCATTCCCTAATTTTCCGTCCCCTCCGTACAAACATGTGCAACCACGCACAATCGTGACAAAAAAAACCCAACTCAAACAATCTTATGCCAGCAAATGCAAAAGGTTGAAAACATTTATAATAAGCAGACATATCTGGTCCCCAAAAAGGTGTCAGGGAAAAAAAAAAGAAAAGAAAAAAAAAAAGACATGGATGACAATGTATTGAATTTTAAAATATAAACTGAGAAAATATATATCAGTTTGTGTCAGTATCTTGGTTCGATTTATATAAAAATCAGGAATAGCCACAATGGCTCCAATGGGCGTTGTTACTAATGTGAGCTCCCAGCCATCGCCGTCAAATCACATCCTCCTCCACATCCTCCACAACTCCTCAGTCCAAAAAACAACGTACCATCAAATTAATCAATAACAAAACAACTGATTCGACATAGAAGAGATGGAGGAGGAAAGGAAGAAGGAGAGGGGAAGGAGGGAGCAGAGAAGAAAAGGGAGAGAGAAGAGAGAGAAAGAAAGAGAGGGAAGAGAAAAGAAATCGACAAAGATAATGTTTGTTGGACGTCATCCTTTTAGAAAAAGCAAGTAAATTTCCACAAAAAAAATAAGCGGA